>PVLC010014584.1:0-38965 GCA_004027655.1 Graphiurus murinus | reverse complement strand
GTGTGGTGGCGCACGCTTGTAATCCCAGCATTCGGGAGGCTGAGACCAGAGGATCCGGGTTCGCGGCCAGCCTCAGCTAACTAGTGAGGCACTCTGCAACTTAGTGAGACTCGGTTTCAAAATAAAGAATAAAAAATAGGACTGGGGATATAGCTCGGAGGTAGAATACCCCTGAGTTCAATCCCCAGTACCACAAAAATAAATAAATAAATAAATAAATAAAGAGAAGACCTTATATTTTCCAAATGTATAGTGAAGTATTTATAGATCAAATAACATAATACCCGTACTTGTTTCAAAATATAAGAGGGTAGAAAGTGGGTAGGGTATAAATAAAAACAAGATTGGCCATGGATTGACAATTGTTGAAGCTAAGCAGGAATTCATTATTCTATTTTTGTCTACTTTGGCATATGTTGGAAATTTTCCATAATAAAACATATTTAAAATGCATATGCCACATGACTCAGCAATTCCACTTATCTATCTACCCTAAAGAAATTCTCATGAGGATGCATGAGAAGACACTCACAAAGCTACTCCTTTTCTCATCGTTTGTAATTTTTAAAAATTATAAACTAAGCCTAGCATTGTGGTGCACACCTGTAATCCTAGTATTTGGGAGACTGAGGAGGCTCACAGGTTCAAGGCTAGCATGATCTCAGCAACTTAGTAAGACCCTGTTTCAAAGTAAAAAACTAAAAAACCACTGAGGGTGCAGTTCTACATCTTTTCATGTCCTTATTTATTGACTTTATATCCTCTTTGATGAGATGTCTGTTTATGTATTCGGTTTATCTTTAAATTGGGCTACTTCCTTACTACTAAGTTTTGAGATATACATATACATATGCACATACACACATATGTGCATATGTATGTGTATATGTATTTATGTATGTGTATTTATGCTGATGTACACATGCACGTGCACGAGTGTGTGTGTGTGTGTGTGTGTGTGTGTTTGTGTGTGTGTAGTTCTGTTCTGGGGATTGAACCCAGGGGCATTCTACCTCTGAGCTACACCCCCAGCCATATTTTATTTTATTTTTATATTTTGAAATAGGGTCTCACTTAAGTTGTAGAAGATCTTACTAAGTTGGTGAGGCTGGCCACAAACCTACAATCCTTCTGTCTCAGCCTCCCAAGTACAAGCATATAACACCACACCCAGCTTCTTTATATATTTTTGATAGAAGTCCTTTATTGGATGTATCATTTGCAAATGCTTTCTCTCAGCCTGTAGCTTGTAGATTTATTCTCTTAACAGTGTCTTTCACAGACCAAAAGCTTTTCATTTCTATGAAGCCAAATTTATCATTTTTTTTTCTGTAATAGATTATGCTTTTGGTATCATATCTAAGAACTCTTTCTCAAACCTTAAATCATAAAGATTTTTCTCCTATGCTTTCTTCCAAAAGCTTTATAGTTTCACATTTTACATTTAAATATGGGATGCATTCTGAGCGAGTTGTTATATAAGATGTGAAGAATAAATCATGGTTCATTTTCTTTGCATATGAATGCAAAGCCAATACTATTTCCTAAAAAAGGCTACTCTTTCTTCATTGAATTGTTTTGCACCTTTATCAACAAACCAGTTGTCCATATTTGTGTGAGTCTTATTTCTGGACTATCTATTCTGTCTCAAAGATCTATGTGCCTATACCTTTGTCACTACCTTAACTACTCTACTGACATTCTTTTAGTACCTTAAATACAACTTTAAGTATGCTGGTTCTGTCCACCTGGCGTACTCTTCTTCCTTCATCTGGTAAGTTCTAGCTCATCTTTCATGATTCAGCTTAATGTCCCTTACTCAGGAAAAACTTCCCACCAGAGATGGTAGAGGGTTCCCAATTACCATCAGAAAGAGCGCCTAAGCTCTAGCCCTCCTGTTTTTATTTGGTATCACCACCATACCTTCCTCGCCTGTCCCTCCTTCCACCTTACCCATAATGCTTAACTGTAAAATCCTAAAAGCAAAAAAGGAAAAGTGTACATGTTATCCTGGGTAGCAAGTAAGGGGGGCGGTTTACTAACAATACCTCTTCAGCTCTAGATGGGTGTTGGGAGACAGAAAAGGTTCTGTAAAGAACAGAACAAAGTGAAGAACCTCCTAAGACTATGATAAGGAGGAGACAGCGAGGTTTAACAACAAAAAGGTTCATCCCTGACAAAAAAGCTAAGCCAGTACTTAGAAACACGCTGATTTTCATATTAAGTAATCACTATTTAGAGAACTGGTAGGGACAGGGGAGTTAAGACTTCTTTTAAGAAGTCTCTTCCTTAAACTGTTTGTGGTTGACAGTAATGATTTCAAAATGCCATGATCAGAAAAAAGCAAAGCAAAGTGATCTACTATTTTCTGAGCATTTGTTATGTTCCACAAGCAGGGCTGGATATTTCACATGTGTGTTCTTTGTAGTCTTTACAAAAGGTCTATGAAATAGATCTTATTATTCGTACTTCACAGGGAAAGACACTAAGCTTACAGTTAGATTGTTTCTATTTTTTTATTATTATTTCCCTAATTTGTTTTAATCATTATTCTCATTACAAAAACCAAAGTAATATATAGAAAATCTCTACTTACTGGGAAAATTAATAGATACCAATACCAAGATGACACAAATATGTAAATTATCTGGCAAAGTTTTTAAGCAGCTATCAGTAAAATGTTCCAACAAGCAATTATGAAAACTATTGAGACAAATGGAAAAACAAAGTTCAGCAAAGAAATAGACAATATAAAGAACCAAACGGAAATTTCAAAACTGAAAAATACAATAGCCAAAATTAAACTCACTGGATGAACTCATTAGTAAAATAAAGATAACAGAAGAATCAGTGAACTTGAAGATAGACCACTAGAAACAGTCAACCTAAACAACTGAAAATAATAGATTGTGGAAAATAAATGAAGCCGAAGGGAGCTGTGGAACAATTACAGAAGATCTAATATTCTTGTCATTAAAGTTCCACAAGAAGAGAAAAAGTATGGATTGCATTTACTGACTCTCTTTTACAAAAACTAAGTGCATTCATATAAAAAAATTATATGGAAGCTGGGTGTGGTGGAGCACTCCCGTAATCCCTGTACTTGGGAGGCTGAGACAGGAGGGTTACAGGTTTAAGACCAGCCTTAGCAACTCAATGCAACCTCAGCAACTTACTGAGACCCTGTTTTAAAATAAAAATAAAATAAAATAGGGCTAGGGGTTTAGCTCAGAGGCAGAATGCCCCTGGGTTCAATCCCCATAACACACACACACACACACACACACACACACACAGTGCAGTCATCCCAATTTGTACAAAAAAAAATAAGTGTAGTCATCTCAATTTGTTTTATTTTGCACAAGTTTCCAACATTTATATTCTATGTCCTAAACATATTTGCAACTCTCATCGGTATTCTTAGTTCTCCGGTTAAGTGAGTTCAGTGTCCCTCAGGGCTGAAGAACAAGCTGGGGCTGGGGCTGACTCACTCAGAAATCACTTGATCATATTTCGAAAACTACAACACTTCCCTCCTACAAATGGTTGTGTATCCCAGTACTCTGTTTTATTGTTTTCAGAGCATTTAGTTATCTGAAATTAATTATTTTTCTTCCTTATTATATGTCTTCCTCCTCCACTAAAAAGTCAGGTTCATAAAAGCATGAATCTTACATATTCTGCTCACTGATATACAATTTACATGCTTATTCTTGTGTTGGACATGTAGCTTGAGAATGGGTAGCTGAAAGCTTCTTCCTTAGGAACTTAGTTTTAAAAATACTAGATCTGAATTTGGAAGGAGTGCGATTTTACAGACCATTTAAAAATCAATATTATTGAGATAAAGCTTATATGCAATAAAATGTATACAACTTAAATACACAAAGAGAAGAGTTTTGACAAATGAAAGCCCTTATGCAGCCACCACCACAAACATTTCCACTGTCCCACCAAAATGCTTCTTCATAACTTTTTGCTGTCCAATTTTTGCTTTAATCTATCTAGATGAATTCTATGAGAAATGGTTTGGCACATAACACAGCTTTTTTTTCTATGCCTACCAATTAAAGGATCAGAATGCTTATGTATTTATAGTGAGAGGAATGAAAGCCCTTGCACATCTCCTCGCAAGCTCTCTATCCGAGACCCCCTCTTCCCCCCTTCTCCAGGGGGCCTGTGCTTCCAGCTCTCAAGCCCCAGCTCCTGCCACTTGCTCTGTAAAATTCGAACTCTCCCTCTCCTCCTGTCCCTTCACCAAACTAGTCTCTATGTTCCCATGGCACATTAAGATTACCTTTATCTCAATATTTGTTACACAGTTTATAAACAATTGTTAGTCCATTAAGGAAAGAACTATGTCTTATGCATGGGTGCAAACCCAGCCTTTGGCATGCAGAGCAAATGATCATACTTGATAAATAGCTATTAAATCTCAGGATTTGGATAAAGCATTGCCTACTCTGCAAAGCCCTTCCCAACTCAATCCCTAGCCCTGAAAAATAAAATAAATTAGTTATGTGCTTGAGTATGTTCTTCTAAACAACTATTCAAACAATCTAATCTAATTGAATTGTCAACTGAATTAAAAATTCATCATTTGGTGGTTTAAGCTTTCATTAAAATTTTTAATATTAAATTTTAAGTATTAATGCTCAAAAACTGTTCAATTGCTTGACAAAATGCCTGCTATTTTTAAAGAATATGTACATGTTTATTTAAAGATCATTGTGTGTGTGTGTGTGTGTGTGTGTGTGTGTGTGTGTGTGTGTGTGTATGTGACTGGGGATTGAAGCCAGGGACATTCTACCTCAAGCTATACCCCCAGCCCTATTTATTTTGAAACTAGGTCTTGCTAGGTAGCTCTGAGTCTCACTACATTGCTAAGGCTGTCCTCAAACCTGTAATCCTCCTATCTCAGCCTCTCAAGTACTGGGATTACAGGCATAGGCCACCACACCCAGCTAAAAATAATCTAACTTATTAAGTTTTCCCATTTTATAAACAATGCAGAATTAGTTTTGCACAGTAATTGGCAACAAGTTGATCTTTCTCTAAAATCTCTTCTTAGTTTATTCCTAATTCAGCAAACAAAAGTTTGCTTCATAAATATCAACTTTCACCAAATGTTGCTAACATGTTAAAACCTAGTGAAAAAATAAATAATAACCAACTTTTTCATAAATCACTAGAGAGAAAATGAGGCCTTCAACTCATAATTTTTTAAAAAGTTTGATTCTTCACTAGAAGACTAGTTTGTTTATTATGGTACTGGGAATTGAACCAGCAGTATTGTACCACTACGCTACACCCCAGCCCAGTGGGATATTGTACCCATAAGCTACATGCCCAGTTTGATTTTATTTTTTATTTCGAAGCAGGGTCTTGCTAATTGCTGAGGCTGGCCTCAAATCTATGATCTTCCTGTCTCAGCCTTCAAAGTACTGAGATTACCGGCATGCGCTACCACATTGGCTGATAAAATCAAAACTATCAGGGTTGACATAGTTTTCTTCTGTGTTCAGTAGAAAGAAATAAAACAAAAGTAATGCTGAAAGAATTATATCCTCATGAGACAAATTCAATAGATGCTTCTTTTTTTGCAGTGGTGGGGATCAAACCCAGGGCTCTGTGCATGCTAGGCAAGCACTCTACAACTGAGCTACATCTCCAGCCTCAACAGACGCCTCTTAAAATAGTTCTATTTTAATCCTAAACTTTTTTGTAAATAATTTTAAGCAAGATATCAGCAAATACTTTTTCTGTATCATATTTAAATTTTTAATAATCTTCTAATTTGTTCTTCTACATAACAAACTTTATCTCAAAATTAATAAAAATAGCATTTGTACAGAGAAACAAATGATCAGGTTCTTATCTATAGTTAAAGATTAAAAAATAGAATAGCTTTATTACAACTACAGAAACAACTTCTCTCATGAAGCTCCATTCTATTTTCAATATATTATACTGATCTCCCTGAGTCTATCTTGTATACCAAAGCCAGATTAACTCTCCTTATCATATAGCTCCTATAGTGGTAATCAGGAACTATCAATTACTTCCTATATTGCAGAATAAAGTCCCACTAATTAGCCTGAGGTACAAGTCCACTCAGGATCCTGCCCTTATCTGCGCCTCATTTCCTACCTTACCCTCCAGTCAATTACTACTTCTAGGTCTTTCCTCACACTATTCTCTACTGGAGCATCTTTCTCAACCAACTCCTGCCTCCCAAGAGAATCTATATCCTACTAGATTTTCAAATCAAACCACACCAATTAACTTACTCTCCATCTCCCTTACTAATCAAGGTTCTTGAGAACAGGTTTTGTATGTGTATGTTTTTAAATTTTTTAACAATATTTTCTATTGATTTGTCCATTGCAAAAATAATACTAAGCCAGGCATGGTGGCACACACTTGTAATCCCAGTACTTGCGAGGCTGAGACAGGAAGATCACAGGTTTAAGGATAGCCTCAGCATGTAGTGAGAATCAGCATGTAGCCTCAACCTAGTGAGACACTGTTTCAAAATAAAAATTAAGAAAACAGGTCTGGGGACATAGATTGGAGGTAAAATGCCCCTGGGCTCAATCTCCAGAACTAAAAAAAAAAAAAAAACTAATAATTGTTGAGTATTCACTATATGCCATGTTATTCTAGAAGTAGGTTTTACAGTAGAAAACCAAAAGGATACACACAGTCCCTGCTGTCATAGTGCTTACACTTATATATAATGGATATAAATTATTTGGGTATTAATTTATCATGATGCATCAAATTTCCCAAAGTTGACTAATTAGAGCCTCAGTTTTTACTATTGTGAACATGGCTCTAATACAGCTTTCTCATTCCTTGGATTATTTACTTAGGGTCAATTCCCAAGAGTAGGAAAATTAAATCAATAGCCTTGGATATGTTTATGGCTTTTAAGATAAATACTACCTTACTACTTTCAAATGAGCTGTTTCAATTTCAAAAGCAATGCATGAGTACTTGATTCCCTGTGGAATTCTTTATTATGGTTGCTCAGTAAGTAAGAAAAAGTTATTCACTATTGTTTTAATTACCAATAAGGCTGAACTCTTCCTCATGTCTGTTTACTCTGTTGCCTTATGACTTAATGATCATATCCTTTATCAATGTACTTACTGGACTTTTAGCATTATAAATATTTTTATGATACAGAAATCATTTAAGGTCATAGTTGTGTTTTCCACTTTGTTTTTGTTTTTAGTTTTAATTGTATTGGTTTTCTTCACACAAATGTGCTTAATTTTTTACAATCACGTCTTGTCACTTTAGAAGATTACTATTCTTTGCATAGTTTCGCTAGTTTTCCAATTAAAAAAATCATGACATTTTCATATGAGTAGCTCAACACTAGCTTTTCTAACTGCTATCTGATTATCCCCAAACTTATTAAACAACTCTACCACTGATAGGCTAAGTGTTTGCTTATTGTATATTAAGTTCCTAAGCTATATCTTCCCAATTCTAAAGATACTTGAAGATTTATCTTAAGATTTTTAGGTTTCTAAAACTCACAGAGGTATCATATTTGAAATCCAAAAAACCTACCAGTAGCCAAACAAAAGAATATGTTCTGATATATGTCTATATGTCGCTGCTTGCCTATATGTAGCATATCAGAAATACCTTCCCTTAGAAATCATGTTTATCTATGACCACAGCTGAGTTAACTACATAGGTAAACTCACATGCAGTTAAATTTTAACTTAAATTTGAGAGCTTAACTTGCTTGAAAATGCCTTCAGAAAGATTGAACTGTGATAAAACACTGAAATAAAAAGCTATTGTGATGCGAAAGTTGTCTGTTGCAAGCCAAGGAAGGGCAATTAAAGGCACGAGAAATTGCACAGTCTCTCAAAATAGATCACAGAATTATCAGAGCTGGAAGACGCTGGTGTGACCAATTTGCATTTTACGAAGTACTATCACCCACGTGCTGGATATCAATCTGTCAAAAGTTTCCAGCTGACTCAAAAAGGAAGTTATTTAATTCATGGTTTATCTATAGAAAAACTGAAACTGTGAGTTTATCCAAAATAGAAAAGCAGTTAAATTCCAAACATTTCCCATATGACTCAAAATTATACTGACAATCATAACGTGTAAAGGCTAAGAAAGCAAACACAGGTGAAGAAAAGCAGCCCAAATATGAAAAAGGATTAAATGACAATCTTATGATCCAAAGAAGATTTATGGATAAATGTATACTTTTGTCAAAAAAATACTTTAAGGATTCTTTTTAGAAATTTATTGGTGCAATATAATTGTATGTTGGAGTGAGAGTCAAAATTATGTATTCATATATGCATACAACATCTCTTGGTGTGGCTCCCTCCTAAACCCATATGGTTTCCCCCTCCCTCTTTCCCATACATGCTAGTAAGGCTGTTAGTGATACCTTCAGATATGAACATAATATTATTTGGTCTGTTTCCTTCCTCAGGCCTCCTTTTCCCCTTCTCTACACCCTCCCCAATCAAGCCCCTTCCACTACCCTACTGATCTCACTCCACATTATCACCAAGACCCTTTTATTTACTATTTTCTCTGTAGCTTCCACATATGAGAGAAAACATATGACCCCTGACTTTTTGAGACTGGCTGAAGTGTTTTAAAAAAGAAACTTAGAATATTTCTTTTCTTCCCTGAAAATGCATTAAATCTCTGGTATATATCATGATTAACAGTCTTAGAATTGAGAAAATGTACTCTGTGTGTGTGAATACATTTGCCTACATCTATTCCGTTATTTGTGAAAGAGAAGAACAAAAACAGAGGAGCATGTAACAAAACTAAAGATATAATATCTAAGATCAAATCTTTCCAAGATCCTAAAGGTTATGTGCTGCCGGAAAATATATGATATATGAAGAAAAGTCAACTCAGTCAAAAAATGACAACCAGTTAGATAACCAACTAGCAAATAACATAAACTTCGTGAAATTAAAGGCGAACAACAGCAAACAGAAGCACCTCGGAAAAAGCAAAAATATATAGATCTACTAAGTTAAACGTAAAAATGTATTAAGAATGTAAGGCTAAGTGGTACTTGGCCAAGACAATGCCATAATTCTCTGTGTGTGTGTGTGTGTGTGTGTGTGTGTGTACATGCACACGTAGGGGTGCACACACTGGGGGTTGAACCTAGAGCTAATCATTCCCTCTACCACTGATCAACCACCCTACCACTACAATAGGTTTCAAAGAGTGAAGTGAAAGGTGATATGTCAATCAAGATCACTTATCATTACCAAAGGGTTTGGACCAGTGACAACGAGGGGACTCCTCTGCCCCAGTTACATGTAAGCCAAATATCTGAAACACTGAAAATTTACCAACTAGTGTCTTAAATTCTTTTACCTAGGCCCAAATCTTAACTCACAGAAAAATAAATGAAAAAGATTATGAAGAATTTTCACAGCCAGGAGTGGTGGCGCAGGCTTGTAATCCCAGTACTTCGGAGGCTAAGATAGAAGGATTGCAGGTTCAAGGTCATCCTCAGGAAATAGTGAGGCTTTCATAGCATGATGGAGTAACAGGGATCAGATTTACCTCCCGGGTTAAACAACAGAAAACTGGATAAAACAAATGTAAAACAGTTTTCAGATACTGGACAAGAGAGTAGGAGTGGAATCCTGGAGAAAAAAAGTGAGGGATGCGGCAGGCTGCTGATCTGTCGTCACATGTGAATGAAAATTAGCTGAGGTTGGGGAAAGAGCCACTGGGGAGCAAAAAACAGGGCAAAGGACTCCTGAAACTCATACAACGCCACGAAGAATACGTATTCCTGCTGGGTAGAATGATAGTCAGCTGGGGTGTAGCTTAGTGGGTAGAGTGGCTTGCTTAGCATACCCAAGGACAAGGTTCAAGCCCCAGAACCGGGGTGGGGGGAGGATAGAATGAATATATAGTTCTTCAGAAGGAAATCCATCCTGGGGGAAAAAGGCTGCTAGTCACTCTGGACCTACCCTAACAAAGCTTCTCAAAATAATGCAAATCTCAAAAACATCAAACTGATCTAAAATATTTCAAAATTACTTAAAGGTATAATAGAACAAAATCCAGTACCTAATAACAGAAAATTCACAATCTAGTCAAAATTTACCAGGCACATAAATAAAAAGGGAAATATCACCTATAACCAGGAGAATAACAAATCAATAGAAAACAGACACAGAGAACTTGGCAGATAAAGATGCTAAAAGAACTACTAAAAATATGTTCAATATGCTCAAGAAAGTAGAGAAAGACAGGGAAATGTCGAGGAGAAGAGCAAGATTTTTTAAAGCCCACATAGAAGGTCTAGAAGTAAAAAAATATAACATCTGAAATGAAAAATATACTGAATGAGATTAACAGCAGACTGGGCAGTTAACTTGAATACAGAGCAACAAAAAAATAACCAAAAGGAGTCAGACACAGAGGTATACACCTGAATCTCAGGAGAATTGCGAGTTCAAGGTGCGCCTGAGCAACTCTGTGAGATCCTGTCTCAAAATAAAAAGGGCTGGGGATGTACAATGGTAGAATACTTGCTTAGCATGTATGAGGCCCTGGCCTCAGTCCCTAGTACCAAAAAAAAAAAGTGAATACCAGTAATTTATAGCAATGTACAAACAAGTTACCATACTTATAACTGAGGCCCAAAACCTAGAGGGAAGAAAGTGATAGGAAAAAAAAATTAAAGAAATAATGGGGAAGAAAAATTCAACACTATCAAAAGCATAAGCCCACCAATCCAAGAGGCTCAACAAAATCTAAGTAGAATAAACAAAGAAAATCACACCAAGAAATATCATAATCAAATAAATGAAAGCCAATGATTAAGAAAAAAAATTATGTTAAAAGCTTCCAGAGAAAGGGAAAAGACCTATTATATAAAGAAAAGCAAAAGTATTCATGACAACAGATTTCACATCAGAAATTATCCAAATGAGAAAATAATAAAACGTCCCCTGCACTGGTGGGTCAGGTAGTCTCTGGAGAAATGACACCTAAGCTGAGACCAAAGGACATTAGAAGTTTTTGTGTGTTTGCTCCTTTGTTGGGAATGGAAGGTGGGAAACGGGCAACAAGGAGACTGGGACAAGGAAGCAAGTGCAAAAACAGCTAGATGCTGGCTCGCTGAGGAGCCAGTGGTAATTCTGTGTAACTGGTGGGGTGGCAAGGGTTACTGTGAGCCTGAAAAGGTACATAGAGGCTGAAAAGGTATGGAAAGGCTGAGTCATAAGGAATTCTCTACAGAACATGTTAGGGAGTTTCAACTTTATCCTGAAAGAGTCAATGAAGAATTTTTGTCATTTCTCTGCTGTAATTAAGTCTGTCTATAGTACTCATAATGGATTAGATCGGAGAAATGATGTCAGAGACACAGGACCAATTATAGTTAGCAGGTTGCTACAGGGAGGTTGGGGATGGACATATGTGCATGCACTTGAGAAATGCTTGCTTAAGACCTCTACTGATTGTGAGAAAGAAAAGAAATTGAAGATAATGGCTACACTTCTATCTTAACCAGCTGGGTACATATAGTGGGTGATATTAAATATGATAGGAAATACTGAAAATTAAGTGGGTATGGGAGGGAGAGTAGAGAGGGTAACTTAGGTAAGTTCAGTTTTGACCACATTTAACACTGGATAACCCTGTAAAATATCCTCCAAAGAGATGTAGGCAACTGATCCTTTTCTTAATTTGCCACATTCAATCCATTACCAAATCATATCAAGTTTACCTTCAAAATCTGTCTACCTCTCTTCATCTCTACGGTTACCACTCTATTGCAAAGTACCACGATCTCCCTCCATGGTCTCTATACTGCGCTCAGAGTAATCTTTAAAAATACCATGTTACTCCCTGCTTAAACCCTGAAGGGCTCTCTTTGAAGTTTAAAAATGAAATCAAAATTCCTTAAATTCCCACATGATATGTACTCTTCTTCATTTTCATCCATCACTCTCACTTATTAAGACTCATCTACACTGGCCAATATCTCCCCAGCTTTTAGGGCCTTTTGCACTAGGGAAGCACCCCACTTCTTTTACTCCTCCTCTCTGATCACGCATTCCTTCTTTTTGCCTTCAGATTCATCTCAAACATGACATCACCAGAGAGTTCTTTTCTAACCACTCTCTCACACTACCTTGTCTGTCTCTGGGCTACATAAAAGAATCTATGTTCTAATTGGTTTATTCTATGAGAATAATGTTCCATGAGAACAGAACCCTTATCTTTATTTATTTATTTATTTTTTGGTACTGGGGATTGAACCCAGGGGCCTTCTACCTCTGAGCTATACCCCCAGCCCTATTTTTTATTCTTTAGTTTGAAACAGGGTCTAAGTTGCGGAGGGCCTCACTAAGTAGCTGAGGCTAGCCATGAACCCAGATCCTCCAGGTCTCAGCCTCCCTAGTACTGGAATTACAAGCATGCACCACCATGCCCAGCTCAGAACCCTTATCTTTTTCAATTATGCTTTGTGTAGATGGTATAATCTTGGTTTTCAATAACTACTGAATGAATTAACAACAACAACAAAAAATCCCCCACCCAAAAAAGAATCTTACACCTCTGCACCATTATTGAGATTCATGATGATTTTATAACATTAATTGGGCATATTTCTATCTTTTTATACTCTATAGAACATTTCTCATTATAGGATCATATATTCCTTGAAAGCTAGAAAGAATTCACTGGCAAACAATCTGGCCTGAGTCAACTTTTGGAGAAAATTCCTTTGAGCTTCCTTCCATGGTTTTAGTTTACTCAGATTTTCTTTTTCTTAAAAGTTTGGGTGTTTCATAATTCATTTCGGAAAGATTTCAAATAAATTGGCATGGAGTTAATAGCATTCTCTTACTACTTAAAAAGTATTTTTTATTTTTATGTATTCTTTATCCTTTTATAGTTTTCTATTGTCGATAATATTGGTCTATTGTGTTTTTTAACTCTTAACAAATAGCTCTTAGATTATTGCTGTGGCTTCTGTTTTTTCATTAATCTGTTCCTGCTTTTACCTTTTTTTTTTTTGCAGTACTGGGGATTGAACTCAGGGGCATTCTACCTCCGAGCTATACTCCCATCCCTATTTTTTTTATTCTTTATTTTGAAACCGGGTCTCACTAAGTTGTGGAGTGCCTCACTAGGTAGCTGAGGCTGGCCGAAAACCCGGATCCTCTGGTCTCAGCCTCCCAAATGCTGGGATTACAAGCGTGTGCCACCACACCCGGCTCTGCTTTTACCTTATTTATATCCTCCCTTTCTCCTTGGCATTTATTTTGTTGGGTTTTGTTTGTTTTACTAGATTATGAAGTTGAGTGCTTAGTAAATTTCTTTATCAATAATGAAGTTAATTAAGATTATGAATTTACTTCTAAGCACAGTATTAGTTTTAGCTTTGAGTCTTACTCCAGCTTGCTATATAACCAGTTATTGTATATTTTATCTACTGTTAAATATTTATTTAAGAAAGATTTCTGTTTGATTTTTCCAAGTGGTTGGAGTTGTACATTTTAAACTTCTACTGTAGTCAGAAAATACACACACACACACACACACACACACATATATATATGTATCCATTATATATAATATATTACATATACATCATATATATATTCATTCCGTTTTTTCTGGTTTTACTGAGATTTTCCTTTAGGGCTTAATTTAAAATTGATTTTTTAAAGTGTTCTATGGTCAACTGGAAAGTGTATTTAATCTCAAATTTAAATGAAAGCTTTATAAGTAACCAAATAAACCTTATCATTAGTAATGCAGGTACTATTCTTCAAGCTTGTGGGTTTTGTTTTGTTTTGTTTTACTAGCATTAAATGCATCTACACTATATGAAGAGTAAAGACAGACTCTCAATTTCTTGCCTAATTTAATTGTGTATTTACTCTGCTAGACCTGTAATAGGCACAGTATTTCTTACAAGTTTAAGGAATTTTCTAACTTCAAAAAATTCTCAAAAAAAAAAAAAGGAAATTAAATTCATTCCCATATTAAATATCTTCATGTTCATTTAGTGTGTGTGTGTGTGTGTGTGTGTGTGTGTGTGGCTGGGGATTGAATCCAGGGCCTTGCACATGCTAGGCAAATGCTCTAATACTGAGCTATACTTTCAGCCCTCCATGTTAGTTCATTCATTCCTTCCTTCATTCATTCATTCATTCATTCATTTTTGTGGTACTAGGAAATGAACCCAGGGGCATTCTTCCTCTGAGCCATGCCCACAGCCTTATTTAATTTCTTATTTTGAATCAGGGTCTCACTAAGTTGCTGAGGGCCTTGGTCAGTTGTTGAGACCAGCCACAAACCTATGATCCTCTTGTCTCAGCCTCCCAAGTACTAGGATTACAGCTCTCTTTTTTAAAATAAAATCATAAGATGTGGTTTGACTAATGCTACAACTATGACCATTCTTGTATGAGACATTGTACTACAACAAATATATTTGTGATATTTTTTAATAACTGTCTAGGAGCCCCATCATATTGTAAGCTTGTATTAAACTAGTGAAATATTTAAGTCCTTTGTTTTCCCAAATCTAAGCTTTTGTGGTTTGTTTAAACTAAAATAATAATTCACTTTTTAAATTCTCATTAAGAACTAAGTTCTCCTTTCAAATTTGGTTTCAGCCCAAGAGAAAGAGATAGATGAATCCCAGCTCTATTGTGAGTTATTTAATGACTAGGTAAGCCTAACTATAACTATTTTCATACACATAAAATCAATGTAATAATCTTACACCTCACATGGTAATTGAGGTAGTATCTGAAAATATATGTAAAGTGTCAGCTGAGCCTGGTGGCATGTGGCTGTCATACCTGATACGTGGGGGGCTGAGGCAGAAAGACCAGTTAAGCACAAGAGTTCAGGGCCAGCCTGGGCAATAAACAAACAAACAAACGTGTCTTATCTCAGTGCCTGACACATAGCAAGCCTTAAATGTTAGGCATTATTACCATTATTATATTTGTTTTCCTCATTTCAGCTGTCTTTTTCTTAAACTCACTTGATTCCATCCTTGGTACAGACCACATTAGCTGTGCCTCCTCATTTACAAACATCTTCGGAGGAGGAAGTATCTCAATGCCTCCTCCAGCTTATCAATGACCAAAACTAAACCGCACACCCTCAACAGCGCTTATTCCTGCATTTTACCTCTGGCTTCAGTAGCGTCCAGATTCATTTTGGCAAGCATTTCATCTCTCCTCCCAAAGTGTTCATAATCAGATAGGAAGGTAAGTTTCTGTCATTCCCACTTATTTTGTTCTTCAAAAAAAAAAAATGTTTTACTTCTTACCAAAAATCTCCAGCCCCTCTAAAAGCAAATCTTCTTTAACACAGTCAATTAACTGGTTATGCAATTTCAACAGCTATGCCACCACTCAATTATAACTGTCCTTTAGAAAATGAAAGAAACTCTTGTGCCTGTAAAGTCTTCAGTTTCCAAATACATTAATGTCAATTTTGAAAACACCATTAAAGATACATCAAAAGGTTGCCTCAGCCGGGCGTGGTGGTGCACGCTTGTAATCCCAGCATTTGGGAGGCTGAGACCAGAGGATCGGGGTTCGAGGCCAGTCTCAGTTACCTACTGAGGCACTCTGCAACTTAATGAGACCCTGTTTCAAAATAAAGAATAAAAAAAAAATAGGGCTGGAGGTATAGCTCAGAGGTAGAATGCCCCTGGGTTCCATCCCCAGTACCACACACACACACAAAAAAAAGGTTGCCTCCGCTTACTGCTGTACAGAAGAACAAGTGCAGCTGGTCTGGAGGGCAGGAGGATGGCGAAGCAAGAAGAAAGCACAACTTTCATCTAGCTATGCCAGGTCTTCGGACAGCCACCTTCCATAAGGTTCTAATTGTAACCCATCTCTTTCTCTTAGCGGGGTGTGGGGAGTAATGAAAAGTTTTCTTTCTTGCTAGAGCCTCCAGACCTCCTGCCATTAAGCTTAGCTATCGTACTACAGCATAATGCTCTTTGCAGTTGACTAAAGAAAAACTAAAAACGCATGGAGTTGGCGAAGTCCCATTTTCCCTTGAAGTGTTCTTACCCCACCTCCTAACAGCCAAGTATTCTTTTGGCAACCAACTCCGTCAGTAATCTTTCTCCAACTCAGAGACGATTATTTAAAAAGATCTTTACAGAGAACACAGAGATTACTCATTAAGCCACCGTAACACATTACCAGCAGTTTTCTCCACCTATCCCAGGCCCAGGACTTACTAAAGTAACAAAGCTGTATTCCCCCACCCATTTTAAAAGTTTAAGTATAAAGAACAATTTGAAATAGAAGTAGGAAGTAGTTGTTTTCTAAATCAAAAGGTATATTTACTAGATACATATTATGTGCTAAAACTGTACCAAATACACTGCCTAATTTTATCTCAAGTAGCCTATATAAGTCAAGTAGGAGGTAATTATATAATAGGTGTGGGGGTTAAGGAGAGGAGGGAATAATTTTATCTAAGAGTCACAAATTAACCAAGTAGGATCAATAAAATCAACAAGAAATTAAAAGTAAAATGAGCCATGAATAGGCTATTTACAGATCAGGAAGGAAATACTAATATTAGTAAACTAATTATAATATACTTTATTCTTTGGTTTCTTGTTACTGGCTAAGTTAATTCTTAGTCTCTTAGTGAATACCTTTTATTTGTAAAGGAATAAACTCAACTGGACTCTGGATCCCAGAGTTAAATGTTAAAACAATTTCTAAAATCAGAACTACAAATGAAAACTGGTCTTTAAAACTGAACTCCTGGGCCAGGACACTAAGACAAACAAAAGAAATAAAAGATAGAAGGACTGAAGTAGAGGAATTTTTTAAAAAGTGATTTCCAGTCATGGTGGTGCATATCTGTAACCCTAGCTACTCAGGAGGCTAAGGCAAGAAGATTGCAAGTTCAAGCCCAATCTAGGCAATTTAGTAAGATCTTGTCTCAAGATAAAAATTAGAAAGGGCTGGGGATATAGTCAGTAATATAGTAACCCTGGGTTCAATCCATAGCACTACCAAAAAGAATTTTTTCTAATTAAAAAAAAATAAGCCAGGTGCAGTGGTATATACTTGTAATTCCAGTACCTAGGAGGCTGAGACAGGAGGATTACAGGTTAAGAGGCCAGCCTAGGTAACTTAGAAACACCTGTTTCAAAATAATTCTTTTTTTAAAATTCAGGCTGCGGGTGTAGCTAAGGGGTAGAACGACCTTGGGTTCAATCCCCAGTACCACAATAAATAAATAATAAACAAATAAATAACCCAGCAGTTATGAAGAGTAATAATAATGATAATAATAATAATAATAAACTAGAGAAACCTAGACTCTAGGGCTAGGGTATCTAGATACAAATCCCAGCTCTACCACACCAGCTAAATAACTTTTGGTAAGTTAATTCTACTTCACCTGAGTTCCTATGAGGATCTATTGAGTTAAAATGTATAAAGGTCTTAGAATAAAGCCTGGTAAATAGTAATAAGCACTACATAGTAAAACTGTCCTTAGTGGGCAATATCTTTTTCTATATATAACACCCATTAGACTTTAGTAGAAATAAAAATTCAGCAAATTGCTAAATAACTGTAATTTTAATTGTATACTTGCAAGCCAACAAAGAGAAAATGTAAATTTTAGACTTTTCTCTTATGTAACTTTTCCAGAAAGCTTAGAGAAAATTATGAAGAACCATCTGCCTTCCAAATCCTACCCACTGTCCAAAATTACAAGATCTAGCTTCAATAAACAAAGACCAACTACCTCATATCAAACTTGCTTAATTTCTACCTGTAGCCTCCTCTATACTCCAGGTAATAATGAAGCATATTTGAGGCATATCCTCTCACTCATCAATGTTTCAGTGTATCCCTAAAATAAAGGGATTTTGAAAATACATCTACACACAATCAACGTTCCTAAAATAATATTTCTTTAAAATCAAATATTCAGGATTCAAATTTCCCTGATTATGTCATAGATGTTTACTAAACTGAACCAAATAAAGTCCAAACTTTGCTATTAATCTAAAGTTTCCGTTTTCTACCTACAATTTATTTGTTGAAAAAGCAAGTCAAAGAATTTCCCACAGCCAATATTTTGCTGATAAAATCCCTGTGGGATAATTTCATATGCTTCACTGTCTTCTGTTTCCCATAAACCAGTAGTTAAGAACTAGAGTTTTGTTCAGATTCAGGTTCAAGTTTAATTTTTTGTTAAGACTACTGCATAAGTAGTGTTGTGAACTTCTGCCAAAAGACATCTAATGTCTGGCTGTTACTGCTGGCTGCCACTAATGATCTCTACACAGGTCCAGGAATTCATTACAAATGAATTCTGCTCTATCACTCCTTCATCTGTTAACTAGAATGCCTCTAAGAAAAGACACTTCCTCTCATCCATTTTAAGTATAGTTGGTTCCTAAGTATATTCCAAAGATAGCTAATGAGTTATTACCTTTACGGATCATTATAAGCTCATATTTAAATGTATTTGATGTGATTCATTACATCACAGGTACGCTTACTGATGCTTGAACGGTGTCATCTTTGGCCAGCCAGAGCTCATTCAATCGTGCATTTACGTCGTTCTGCTACAACCCTATCAGTGTTTGATAACTTCATGCCAAAATGTGTAAGTCTTCAGGTTTGGAATTGAATTGAGCCATAAACCAATCTTCATATTAGACTGGTTTCTTCCTTTCTTTTTTTTTTTTTTTTTTTTTTTTTTTTTTTTTTTTTTTTTTTTTTTTTTTTTTTTTTTTGCGATACTGGGGATTGAACTCAGGGGCATTCTGCCTCCGAGCTATACCCCCAGCCCTATTTTTTATTCTTTATTTTGAAACAGGGTCTCACTAAGTTGTGGAGTGCCTCACTAGGTAGCTGAGGCTGGCCACGAACCCGGATCTTCTGGTCTCAGCCTCCCAAATGCTGGGATTACAAGCATGCGCCACCACGCCTGGCTCTGGTTTCTTTCTTGTATTTTATTTCTATTAAATTAAAAATTCCTAATTATAAACTATAAATCAGTTGTGTTTTACAGTCTGGACATTATGATGGAAAGAGAGCCCAACAATTATAGCAAGATTTCTTATTGAAGCCTACTTCCATTCCACTGAAAGCATTAAGCATTCCATTGAAAGCTTAAAAAAAAAAGCACAGCTTCCTCATAGCTTGAAGTTAGACACACTAACTTGGGAGACTGATACAAAAAGATTTCTAATCTACACTCTGCTTGCTTTTTGGTTTTGTAAGGTATTTCTTCATTTTCTGTTTCAAAATGTGGATATGGTTTGTATGTTAGTTTGGTACTGGAGATGGAACTCAAGGGACATTCCATCTCCAAGCTATACCCCCAGCCCTTTTTTATTTTTTCCTTTTTTATTTTTTGAGACAGGATCTCACTAAGTTGCTCAGGGTCTCACTAAGTTGTTGAGGCTGGCTTCGAACCTGTGAGCCTCCCATCTCAGCCTCCCAAGTACTGGAATTACAGGAATGCACCACCAGGCCAGGCTGGATGTAGTTTTTAAACATGCACAATAAAAATTCTCTGGGTATTTTCTTTGATAAATTAATAAAAATTATCAAGTGTGGGGAAATGGTTAAATTCATTAACAATGAATTATTTTATACCATAAGGCAGACTTTTACAAAATCTTCATATCTCATCCTTAACATTAAAGCTTATAGTACAATCAGTTGGGTGCAATGGCACATGGCTGTAAACCCAGTACTTGAGAGGCTGAGATAGGAGGATCACAGGCTTGAGGTCAGATCAGGAACTTGTTGAGATCCTATTTCGAAATTAAAAAGGGGGTCCTGGGTGTATTTCAGAGGAAGATTGTCCCTGGTTTCAATCCCCAATGTAAAAGGAATAAATAAAAAAACTCATGATATTGTGAATTAAGTTAAAAACTCAGATTACCTGACATAGTAGGTTATGTGCCTTGAAATAACAGAAATGGCATTATCAGTAGTAGAGAAATATTTACTTCACTTTACAAAAATAAATAAATAAACAAATAAACATGTAAACACTTTCCCCCTACACAGCTAGCGTACACCACTGTGGAAAGGCAGAATACTATAGTTGCAGACCATTTCTGTATAAAACTCTGAAAAGATGTGGGTTGAGTAAACAAAAATTGCTTATCTCCACAATTTCTTACTCTTTTCTTCAACACTAAATTATAATAAAAGCCATATTTCTGAATATCAATTCTTCTCTCTGAAAAAAGCAGGATATGAATTGATACCTGCTACAATCTCTTTTACACAAAAAGCCAGTACACCCTTTCCTGCAGTTCTAGTTATTAGTGCTTTCATCAGAAGGAACCAGTGCAACTTTGCCAGGATATAATGGCTTTAAAAAAAATCAACCAATCACCACTAAAAAAACAAATTTCTTCTACTGTAGTGATTTTTCAGTGATAAACAGTAACACACCTATCTGAAGTGCTGGTATGCTCTCTGTCAGTGCTTTCTTACAGCTGAAAAACAAAATATCCACTAGCATACGCAAGACAGTAATTGCTTTTCCAGATGGTATGCTTTTGATAAGGAATTTCTGCCAAAAGCTCGTTTTACTTTCTCTCCAAGCATAATATTTGTCATTAACTTTGAAACTGGTTTTACAAGCTTCTCAGTAGTAGTGTGAGTTGACCTGTTTTTTATTATGAGAAGGAAACCTCTGAATGATACTTCAGTAGTATGTTCTTCTCTGTCTTTTGCAAGAAAATTCATTAATTTTACACCCAAAAGCATTATTTTTACATTACTTTATACACTTCTCTCACTTTTCATCACAAGTCTAAACATTAATTATGGAAGGGGAAACTAAGAAATACTAATTCATTTCTTCCAAAGTAACAAGACAGAAGAGGCAAAACTTGTGCTCTCTCCAGGTACCACAGAGAAAACTGTGGCAGAGGGATACCCATTCTCTTAAATATACCTTGCTGGAATTTGCTTTCAACTGTTTTATTGAGTCAAGATCAAATATTTTTAAAAGCTAACATTGTAAACTAATGTAAACTGTAATGCAGAACCTTGTAAATATTCTGGGGCCTTAACTCACCCTTCCAAGTACTGACTTAGTTGTGTTCCTCTAAAACTACAAAAATCCATACTTGTAAAATCTAAAGTTCTCTCAAAAAATTACAAGAAAATATTGTTCAAATGTATTATGTAAAACTTTCAAGAACCAAATATTTGTGAAAAGCTTTCAAGCACAATTACTTTTCTTTATGTTCAAAAGTGAAGAAAAAAAAAAAAAAAAACCTGAATGGAAGATATCATTCTGTGAAGGTTTGCAAGAATGGGGAGATATGAGAAAGTTATTGATTAAAATTCCTAAATTAAGAACTTAAGCAACTTAATTTGGACTATATGACACTTTTACATTTAGAACCATAAGTATTTAGCAACTTCAATTAGTCAGCAAATTCAATTGATTGAAATTTCCTATTCCCTAATCTTTACCTTCAATAAGGTTTGAATATAGTATTTAACTATATTGCTTAGAAAGGGAATCTAAATTATGATTTTATGTGCTTGTTTTATGATTGCATATAAATAGTTTCAGAAAGGTGTGTTTAGTTTCTCTAGATCCAGAACAAACATTCTGAGTAAAAGATGTCTTCAACTTCAAATGAAGCTACAGAATAATTTATAACCTTCCACATATCTAGAATCATTGTTTGCAAAGCTTCGGCATTCAACTGATATTCTTAAGTGAAAATAAAGAAGGAATGACACATGTAAAATAATAAGTGAAATGATCTGTTGAATCATTGGTACTATTTGATTCAAAATGACACCAAACAAAACAAAACAAAAAAAACCTTAGATAAGTACAATGTATTTACTAGCTGCCAGAGAAATTTTACAACTTGTCACTTGAGCAATCTCAAAATCAATCTCAATCTCTCTCTCTCTCTCTCTCTCTCTCTCTCTCTCTCTCTCTGTGCTGGGGACTGAACCCAGGGGAGTTCTACCTCTGAGCTATTTATTTTCTGACTTATTTATTTGTGGTACTGAGTATTGAACTCAGAGGCATTCTAGCTCTGAGCTACACCCCCAGCCCTATTTTATTTTTTACTCGAAAAGAGTCTAAGTTGATATGAGCCTCACTGAATTGCTGAGGCTGGCTTTGAAACTGCAATCCTCCTGTCTTGCCCTCCCAGGTATTGGAATTACAGGTGTTCACTACCACACTCGGTTTATTTATTTATTTATTTATTTTTAATTTTGAAACAGCGTCTCACTAAATTGTGGAGGATCTCACTAAGTTGCTGAGGCTGGCTGCAAACCTGTGATCAGGAGCTCCTGTCTCAGTCTCCCAAGAACTGAGATTACAAGCGTGCACCACAATGCCCAGCTCACCACCTCTCTTTTTTATCTACTACTTAATATATGATAACACTTTCCCCTCAAACTGCTCGATTACACCACCCCCTTTTTGGAGGCAATCCATTTATTTATTTTTTCTTTTGGGGGTGGTGGTGGTAATGGGGATTGAACCCAAGGGTATTCAATCTGGTCTTAGCTAGACCCAGCCCTATTTTATTTTTTTATTTTGAAACAGGGTCTCACTATGTTGCTGAGGGTCTCATTATATTGCTGAGGCTGGCTTTGAACCTGTGATCTTCATTTCTCAGCCTGTAAGATTATAGGTATGCACCACCATGCTCAGAAAATCCATTTATTTTAACTGAGGCAGTCTTTAGGATTTCCATGTTATGGTTAGACACAGAATGTCCCCTAAGAGCTCATGTGTTCATGTTCAGAGTTGGTAAGTCATGAGGGTTGTCATCTCATCAGAGGACAAAGCCACTGTAATGGATTCACTGGGCGGTCACCTAGGCAGGTGGGGTGTGGTGGAGAATGTGGGTCCCTGGGGGGTGTGGCCTTAGGGACTGTGCTTTTGTCTTTGGATTCCCTTGTTAGAGCTCTTTGTTTCCAGACTCCGTGCCATGGGAGCGGAGCTTTGCTCTCTCTCCCTCTCTCCCCTTCCCGTCACCATCCCCTCAGCTCTGCAGACTCCGGCCTCACACGGACTAAACCCTGAAATCTCCAAAAACTGTGAGCAAATAAATCTTCCTTCCTCTAAGTTGTATGTGGTTGGGCTTATTGGGTCACAACAGTGAAAATTTTGATCAAGACCCCATATCATGAATTCTTATTATTTTTTAATTTATTGCTTTATTTTCCTTTCAAGACAGAGCAGAATGGAATGAAAGAATCCTATTAAAAAGTGATATACTTTTCTTATCTTTTACCTTTATATTCTAGTAAAATATTAATTTACAAACCTCTGTAAAGTATACAGAGAAATTAACGAACTTTGACCTGCTCCCTTACACACTTTCCATACTTTCTACCTATGTTGAAAAAGACAGTGAAGATAAAAAATATTTTGTTTTTAAATAAAAAACACCTAACTAACTCTACTTTGTTTGGAATTTATATGTATTTTAGAAAATAGGGAGGACTATTTTTGGTTTTGCTTTCTGTTGATAATACATTTTCTTTTTGTTTTCAGTTGTCCTATATAGTCTTTAAAGTAGGGATTCACCCCATGTTTTAGAAGAGTCACTTTAATTACATATCTTGCTTTTTTTGGTCCAAGTAAAACCAATCCATCAGTTCTCAAAGGTCCTACAACGGTAGCTATGGGAATAACAGTGACATTTTTTGGTGAACAGAACACCCTTTAACAATAAGTCCAGGAGAAAAGAGTTCCAAACCAAACTAAAGGACAATCACTCAGGTCTCTGATAACATGTAGACAGACTCTATTAGAATGCTGAATTCAGCTGTTAATCTGAAGAGTTCTTACATAAAATAATTATTAAATTGATATTTAATCTAGTTTTTGTAGCATGGTTTACTGAGTCTTAATCTTTACCCTATATATTTACTATAATTGACATGCTTTCCTAATTATAAGGAATACCTCTCTTCAAAATATGGATTCTTTCTTTCATTTTTTTTGGGGGGGGGAGGTGGGGAGGAAAGGAGACCTTTTCTCTTAAATATAATCATTTTAACATATAAGAACTTTTAGACTTGCAAAAACAATAGATAGAAACCAACAATATAAAATGACTATCAGAAAGTCAAAATATAGTAAAATTGTGCCTCGGGTACCTTAGAATAAGTAGAAATTTTAAATGTCGGTGCCTTCATTTGGAAGCAAAGTTTCCTACTGCACGATCTTGTCTGATGGTCCTTGATTTTATCATCAGAGTCAGTTCCAGTTACATTTCCATTAGTATGGAGAAATCTAAAGTAGGAGAAAGAAGATTTGTTTAGGCCACTGAAATCATTACACATTTTAGATACTGTGATGCATCACTCCTTCCTCACAAGCAAACAAAGATTTGTCCACAGATGCTTTACTTGGTTGGTTAAGAAATGCCAATTCCCATTCTTGTCAGTACTACAGGTAACAAAGTAAAATTAAAGACTACACATATAATAAATATATAAAGTTAAGAGGTAGTAATCAGGTTTTTTGTTTGTTTTGTTTTGTTTTTTGTGGTACTGGGGATTGAACCCAGAGCTACATCACCAATCTGATTTTTTATTCTTTTATTTTGAAACAGGGTCTCACTAAGTTGCGGAGGGGCTCACTAAGTAGCTTGAGGCTGGGCGAGAGCCTGGATCCTCCAGTCTCAGCCTCCCAAGTACTAGGATTCCAAGCATGCACTACCACGCCCAGCGAGTAACCAGCTTTAAAAAAAAAAAAAGGTCAGATCCTCAAGGAGGAGTGCAGTAACTCTGGGTTTACATTACATTCCAAAGTGGCAATTGGCCTATAACTGTTAGTTCACCCATCAAAGTGTTGGAATCACTATAGCAGTAGCAGCCCCAGAACTCAGTTTCTAATTATGTTAAGAAGCTGGCTTTTTTTTTTAATCTATTACTTTACCTGAAGTCAGATTGATAAAACCCTGTCCTTTGCAATTTTCCACACTTTGTATTCACTTTCTCATTGATAAATTCTATCTTTTTTTTTTTTTTTTTTTTGCGGTACTGGGGATTGAACTCAGGGGCGCTCTACCTCCAAGCTACACCCCCAGCCCTATTTTTTTTTTATTCTTTATTTTGAAACCGGGTCTTGCTAAGTTGCGGAGTGCCTCACTAGGTACCTGAGGCTGGCCACGAACCCGGATCCTCCGGTCTCAGCCTCCCGAATGCTGGGATTACAAGCGTGCGCCACCACGCCCGGCGATAAATTCTATCTTAAATGAAATAAAGGCAACTCACAATTTTTATTTCATAGGCCAACATTTTTATCAACTCTGAAATGTTTTTCAGATCTTCAATATTCATAGTACTGTTTATTCTTTTTGATCTTTTGAATACATACTAAATTCTTGATTCAAAAATCAAAATGATGTAAAAAGGAACAGATATTTGAAGTCTCACTAAAATATCATTCATTCACAGATAGGCCACTTAACCCCACTTACTATAGATCATAACTTTTATTGGTTTCTTGTATATCCTTCTGGCAATTTTTTATGAAAAGACACATAAATGCAAGCAGTCTTATTCTTCCTGCCTTTAAAAAAAAAAAAATCAATTCTGCACCTTAGTTTTTCTTTTTTTTTAAACTCAGTTCATCCTACATATTTTTTCCATGTTACAATATGTTTCTTTTTGGTTTATAGCTCTATATTTCATTGTGTATATTATAGTTTGTATAAACAACCCCCTATTTTCCTAAAATTATATTCTAAGAATTTATGTCTTGTTTCTTTTTTAATTTTATTTTTTTAACTGGTGCATTGTAATCATACATCTTTGTTAGGTACATTTATGTCTTGTTTCTAAAAAATCATTTGTTCAAGAGTAACAACTGTAGAAAACAGCACAGAAACCTATATAGTATGATTTCACAAATTTTTACTTTATTAACAATAGATAAATGGGATTATATCAAACTAAAAAGCTTCTTTTCAGTAAAGGAAACAAACAACAGAGTGAAGAGACAACCACAGAATAGGAGAAAATATTTGCAAGCCATTCTGTAAACAAGGTGTTAATAACCATAATATAAAAGGAATTAAAAAAACTCAATAGCAAAAGAAAAACAAATAATTTAAAAATGGCCAATGGGTCCAAGTAGACTTTCCTTAAAAAAAGACATACAAGTGGCTAAGTATATGGAAAAAATGTTCAACATCACTAAACATCAGGTAAACAAATCAAAAGCACAACCAGGTATCACCTCTCTTCAATAAGAATGGTTATTAGCAGAAAGAAAAAACACTATCTGCTGGAAAAGTTGCGGAGAAAGGGGAAAACTTACACTGCTGGTGGAAATGTAAATTAGTATCATCATTATGGAAAAGAGTACAGAGATTCCTCAAAAAACTAAAAACAGAACTACCATATGACCCAGGAATCCTCCTTCTGGGTATATATCCGAAGGAAACTGAAAGCAGTATATCAAAGAGACATCTGTATTCCCACATTAACTACTGCAGCATTATTCACAATGGCCAAGAAGTGGAAACAATTCCAGTGCCCATCAACTGATGAATTAATAATGTGGTACATATATACAATGGAATATTGTTCAGCTATAAAAAAGAATTGAAGTCCTGCTATTTGCGACAACATAGGTGGAATGGGAAATCACTGTTAATTGAAATAAGCCGGGCACAGGAAGACAAGTATCACATAATCTCACTCATGTAGAATATAAAAGATTTATCCTATAGAAGTTACCAGAAGCTGGGGAGAATAGGGGGGGAAGATAAAGGGATATGGAGAGGTTGATCAATGAGTAATAAGTTAAGAGATAAGAATGAGAAGTTCTCATGTTCTATTGCACCGTAAGATGATTATAGATCATGATAATGCACCATTTTTCTGAAAAAGCTAGGTGAATGAATGCTTTCACTGTGAAGAAATGATGTTTGAGGAGACAACCTGATAGAAACACTACAAAACGTATGCATGTACTCAAACATCACGTGGTACCCCATAAATATGTATAATCTTTATGTTTTTATGTGTCAGTTAAAATTGAAATTAAGTTTCTTATTCTAGTAATAAATATGAGTTTCCTTATATATAGCTTTATCTTTTATTTCAAGTTTACTCTGTGATCCTATCTGAAACCTACTGACTGTTATAGTCATAAACTCTAAAAATAAAAGGCTAGTTCTCAGGGCTACAGGCCTCAAAATCTAAACACTGCCCAACCTCATTGAATCTGTATTTCAATGGGCCTGCAAAAAAAAAAAAAAAGAAACACACATATAAGAGACATGGGTCAAGATACATTCCATTCTATTCAATGGATTAGGAAAAAGTCTGATGGAGGAAATAGTTCCTTGGATTCAATTGTAAATTATGACATGCTCTGGAAGCCAATGAAGGAAAAAGAAACTCATTTGAAAAGAATCAGCACAAGCATAAGTTTGAGAGAGCCAATCTTGTCGAGAACTCTAAATTGTTCTACTTTTGCTTAGAATGCAAAAAGCCAAAAAAGAATGTTTTTTCCCCTCTAATGAGGAAAATATCATATCTATAAAAGCAAAACTTCTCTTGCCCTAACAAAGAATTGGTTACAAGGCAACCAAGTAAATTTAATACTTGCCAAGTAAATCTAATAAAACTGCAAGGAATATTTCTTCCTCTCCTTGGAGGGATAAGCTCCTCTAAGGAGAGATTGTACACACAAACTTTCACTTTTGGTAGATCACAGAAAAAGAAGTGGCCAACATACAAGAGTACAAGAAGAAATTGGCTAATATTTTTAACAAATTCTTAAAGATCAAGTGTAAACTAGTTGTGTCCACTGGAATAGCTGGGGACTCCAGATGCAAGGAAGTTTCCACTCGATTGGAAAATCGCCCATAGGCCTCAACTGAGTGCTCTCAAGAAAGATTAGAAGTAGGACAGGAAGCAGAGAGCCCTGCGTCACTAGGGCGGTGTGCAGGAGGAACCTAGGACAGGCCTGCCTGACTCCCCAAGAGAAAAAAAAAAAACCCTCAGGGCACTAGAGACAGAACAGAAAACCCTCTGGTCCCAAGGTCCAGGCAAAAATCCATCACTAGGGGAGAAAAGAAGCAACATGCCTCTACCTCCAGGGAGGAGAGCAGAAAGGGGTGGGAAAACACTCAGTGTTGACAAAAAGCTATATTGCTGCTAGGAGAGGGGAAGCAGAAAAGGTACTGGGCAGAGGATCCTACGCCAATCACAAGGAGGGATCTACTGCCTCTGGGGGACAGGAAGGATATCCCTGTCTAGGACCAACCACAAGTGCACAGCGGAGTTAGACTGCCACAAAGAAGAGACAGCAAGAATGCTGAAAAAACCCAAATATCAAGGCCCACGAACAAATGCACTGAAGACCATTTGGTCTGGACCAGAACAAAAGAGAAGTCCACCGTGGCCCCCACGCAAGGCAAAGAGAAACAGAGTCTATCACTGGGAGAGCGACAACAGCATAAAGACAAGGCCCTCTGTGGAACGGAGGTACAAAGACTGTTAAAGGTGAGGGTGATACAGGAACACAGGAGACTATTCAGTATTGCCACATGCCGTACTCTAGACACAGGGAACGGCAGCCAACTGTTGAGCCACTGTGAGACCCGGGTGCACTGAAGGTCATGATGGCAAAACTTAAACCCGCCTCCGCTCCTGGTGCACTGACTCAACCTCCAACCCAGAGCCTGGCAGAAGCAGCAGCACAAGAGGATCCTTAATCTCCTGTTCCTCTGCACAGGACCATGAGCAGTAAATCAGAGATCATGAAGTGTGCACAAAGCAAGAAAAGCAACCCTCCGCCAAGAGAAAAAGCAATCAACGGAATCAGAAATGATTCATTCTTGAAATGATCACAGATTTTAAAGTAACTATAAATAATGTGTTAAGCTGGAAACTACTAGAAAGGGTGGACCTGCAGACACTAGAAATGTTCAAGGAAGTTCTTTAGGCAGGAGCATTAATACCAGGGGAAAATTTGGACCTGCAAAAAAGAAATGAAGAAGCCAGGCATGGTAGTACAAGACTGGAATCCCAGTTCTTGAGAGGCTGAGACAGGAGGATCACAGGTTTGAGGCCAGCTTCAGCAAACTTAGCCCTGCCCTAAGCACCTTTGTGAGACTTTGTTTCAAAATTAAAAAAAAAAAAAAAAAAAAGTAGACAATGACTAGCAAGATGATATATTTAAATTCAAATTTATAAATGATTACACTGAAGCTATCTAAATACCCTAATTAAAAGGATAGACTGTAAGATCAATTTAACAAAATAAGATCCAACTACATCTTCTCTACATATCTATTGATCTATTAATTAATTCATTCATTCATTCATTTTTATGGTATTGGGGATTGAGTCCAGGGCCATTCTACTTCTGAGTTACAGCCCCAGCCTGATTTTATTTTTTGTTTTGAAACTAGGTCTCGCTAGGTTGCTGAGAGTCTCACTATATTGTTGAGGCTCCCTTCAAACCTATGATCCTCCTGTCTCAGCCTCCCAAGTACTGGGATTACAGGCATGTGTCTCCATGCCTGGCTGACATCCACTTTAAATACAAAGACATAAAAAAAGTAAAAGTAAAAGGATGGGAAGGATAAATTAACAGAACAAGAGGACAGAAAATCACTAAAATAAAAAGGATTTGAAAATACTATCAACTGAGTTGACCAAATTGCACGTTTATGCATTCTACATGGCAAGAATACAATACACATATCTTTTAGGGGGACATGGAACATAACCCAAAGCAGATTATATTCTTGACCATATAATAAACCTCAATATTTTTAATGGGACTAAAAACAAATAATGTATTTTCTCTGGATGAAACAGAATTAAGTTAGAATCAATAACTGAAAGATTAAGAATTACCAAACTATTGGAAATGAAACAAACTTCTAAAAACAACAGAGGTCAAAGAATAAGAAAAATTAGAAAATAATTTAATTAAATTACAATTAAAACAGAATATATAAAAGTTTATAAAGTTCTTCTAAAGTAGTTCTTAAAGAAAAACTTACAGCATTAAATGGCTTACATTAGAAAACAAGGGCTTAAATCAATAATCTATTCTTTCATCTTAAGAAAGAAGAAAAAAAAGCAAAATAACCAAAAGCAATTGTACAAAAGGAAAAAAAAATGAATAAAAATAGAAAAAATCTATGAGACTAAAATCTAATTCTTTATTAAATTTAACTGGCATAGTGGTGCACACCTATAATCCTAACACTTGGGAGGCTGAGACAGAAGGATTGCCGGTTTGAGGCCAGACCCAGCAACTTAGTGAGGCCCTCCACAACTTAGTAGGACCCTGTTTCAAAATAAAAAATAAAATAGGGCTGGTGGTGTAGCTTACAGGTAGAATGCCCCTGGGTTCAATCCTCAGTAGCTAAAAAAAAAAAAAAATTCAATAAAAATCTAACTTCTTGCTAGAGTCATCAAGACAAAATGAGAGAAGCCACAATTATTTATACCCGTAATAAAAAGGGATAAAACTAGAGATCTTACAGATGTCACAGTTCTCCCTTAACCATGGCAGATGTTTGGGTCTGGCTCTGTCATGGCCCCTGGAAAAGCTCATGTGTTGACACAGCAATGTCTGGAGGTGAATTAACTGAATCACGAGGGCTCTAACTCTTCGATGAGTTAATCTCTTCAATAGATTAATAATTCGAATGGATTTACTGGGTGGTAACTGTAGGCAAGTGGGGCATCGATGGAGGAGGTAGTCACTGGGGATGTAGCCTTGGGGACCAGCTCTATCCCGGTCCTTTCCTCTAACTCTCCGCTTCCAGCTGCTGTGAGCTGAGCAGCTCTCCTCCACCACAATCTGCCGCCATGATGTTTCTGCCTTGGAGCAGGCCAACCATGGACTGAGCCTCTGCAATCATGAGCCAAATAAACCTTTCCTCTCCCTCCTCTCAATTGCTCTTGTCAGGTATGCTGGTCACAGCAACAAAGAAGCTAACACGGCAGTTATGTTTCAAGACACTCCCCCACACACACACCAGTGGATGCCTGAAACCACAGACAATATCAAATATACATACAAGTTTTTCAAATATATACATATACAAGTTTAATGCATTTTCCATATTAACTAAGCACTTATCATGTACTAGGGCAATTAAGTTTTGCAGTTTGAGGTGTAACAGCAAAAGTAGCATGTATTTCTGTTTAAATCTTAACACATCAGCATATAACTTTTTTTTTTTTTTTGCGGTACTGGGGGTTGAACTCAGGGGCATTCTACCTCCGAGCTACACCCCCGCCCTATTTTTTATACTTTATTTTGAAACCGGGTCTCGCTAAGTTGCGGAGTGCCTCACTAGGCAGCTGAGCCTGGCCTCGAACCCGGATCCTCCGGTCTCAGCCTCCCGAATGCTGGGATTACAAGCGTGCGCCACCACGCCCGGCAGCATATAACTTTTTTGCATGTGTGGTATTGGGGGTTGAGCCCAGGGTGCTCTATCATTAAGCTATATTCCATGCCTCTTTTTTTTTTTTTTTTTAATTTTTGAGACAGGGTCTCATTAAGTTGCCAGGCTAACCTCAAACTTGTGATCCTCTTACCTCAGTATCCCAACTAGCTAGAATTACAGGCATGTGCCACCATGCCTAGCATCTTTTGTATTCTTTATTAAGTTGGAAACTTTTACCTTTTCACTTAAAGGAAGAACCTTTGGGCTTCTCTTGACATATTCAAATTGCCAGACTCCTACTCTTATGCTTTGGGGCCCTTATTAGGTAAAAATAAGTGTTACATGGACATAAGCACTGCAGTGTTGTGAAGCTGACCTGACAACCAAGACAGCTATGAAATAATTAGCAGGAGGGTATCATATACAGTATAGAGAGGCTGGACAAAAAGATGATTCGTGTCCTGAGGGGAACAGAGCAGGATGACATGAGATTTCATCATGCTACTCAGAAGTGTACTGAAAGCAGTAAACTTACAAATTGTTTATATCTGGAATTTTCCACTTAACATTTTCAATCCATGGTTGACCACTAGAAACTGAAACCACAGAAAGCAAAGTCACAGATAAGGGGGGACTATTGTGTTAAAAGGACAACTTCATGGCAATAAGTTCTACCACTTAGAGAAAATGTACCAATTCACTGAAATCTTAAAGACAACTACTAAGTTCACTCAAGAAGAAATTAGTTAACAAGAATAGCTCCTGATGCATTAAGAAAATTTAATTCATAAATTAAAACTTTCCCATGAATAAACTTCCATGACAAATTACTTACTTGGTGAATTCTACCACAAACATTTAAGGAAGAAATCATACCACTAGTACATAGACTCTTCCAGAAATAAATGAGGAGAAAACACTTCCAAATTCATCTTATGAGGTTAACATTACTCTGAAACAAAAAATCAGATAAAATAAAAACTCTAAGAAAAGTAAACTATAGACCATTATCCCTCCTGAACATAGATGGAAAATACCTTAACTAAGTAAATCTATCAATATATAAAAAAGAATAAAAGCCGGGCGTGGTGGCGCACGCTTGTAATCCCAGCATTCGGGAGGCTGAGACCGGAGAATCAGGGTTCGCCGCCAGCCTCAGCTACCTAGTGAGGCACTCCGCAACTTAGACTCGGTTTCAAAATAAAGAATAAAACATAGGGCTGGGGGTATAGCTTGGAGGTAGAATGCCCCTGAGTTCAATCCCCAGTACCGCGCAAAAAATAAAAAAATAAAAATAAATAAAAAAGAATATATATCATGATCAAACAGCATTCATCACAGAAATGATGTTGGTTCAACAGATGAGAAGAATTCATCAGTATAATTCACTGTATCAAAAACTGAAAAATAAATGATCATCATAACTAATACATAAAAAAGTATCTGAAAAAATCCAGTCGTTCATGATTCAAAACTCTCAGAAAATTAGGAACAGAAAGGAACATCCTCAACCTAGAAGACAAATCTATGAGAAATCTACAGTTACCATCATAAACAATCTGTAGAGACTAAATGCCTTCCCCTAAGATGAAGAATAAGGCAGAACGTCTGTTCTCTCCACTCCTATTCAACTCTGTACTACATTTGTACTGCTTTGCTAAAACAATGATGAAAGAAAGAGAAATAAAAGAAAATAGAGATAGAACAAAAGGAGAAACAAAACTATCTTTTTTCACAAATAACAGTATTGTCTATACAGAAAATCCCAAAGGACCTAATACTAATATTAGTATGTGAGTTAATTTAGGTAAATTGCAGCATACAAGGCTAACACAAAAAATTCAATTATATTTCTATATGGTAACAATTAACAATTAGAAATAAATTAACCAAAAGTAGAAATTATATTAGCATTAAAAAAGAAATAAGATAAATAAACAAAATAAATGAAAATATTTGTGTGCTTAAAAGCACAAAACAGTGTGAAATCAAAGACTTCAATATATGAAAATATACCTTTTTCAAAGATCAGATCAACCAATATTGAAATGTCAATAAGTTAATTTATTGAGTTAATGTAAATTCCAAGTAAAATCCCAGGAGGCTTTTTAATAACAACTTATAATTTGATTCCAATTTATATCACAATGTGAAGAACCTAGAATGGTCAAAGCAATTTTTAGAAGAACAAAGTTGTACCTGATTTTAAGAACTTCTATAAAGCAATAATAATCAAAACACTATGATTTTGGCATAAGGATGAACATAAATATCAGTGGAACAGAAAAGACAGTCCAGAAACAAATCTACATAATTATGGGCAATTGATTTTCAACAAAAATACCAGGATAATTCAATAGAGAAAGAATTGCCTTGGCAACAAATGGTACTGGAACAACTGGAAATCTGTATGTAACTCCTCTTCCTCCCTCCAAAAAAAAAAAAAAAACAAAACCCTTAACCCTCAACTCATATCTCATATCTTATACAAAAATAAGTAGACTCAAATGCAAAAATATAAAACTTTTCCAGAGTAAAACATAGGAGAAACTCTTTAATTAGCCCACGTGTTAAAAATTTACGCTGCAAATTGTCAGAAAGCAAGTATTAAAATACTAAAGGCTTTGTGAGACATATGGCCTCTGTGGCAACTCCTCAACTCTGCCATCGTAGCATAAGAGCAGACAATATGTAAGAATTTGGCTGAACTGAGCCACAAACAAAATGTAAGAATTTAGCTGTGTTCAAATAATACTTTATTTACAAAAACAAGTACTGGGCTGAATCAGGTCATACTTTGCTAACCTCTGGCTTAAACAAAGAGATTTTTAGATACGGCACAAAAACCACAAAACATTAAAAAATTGATAAATAACACTTTATCAAAAACTTAAACTTCTCTTCAAAAGACAGTGTTATGAAAATATAAAAATGAACCACAAACTTGGATAAAATATTTGCAAAACAGGTATCTGATAAAGAACTTGTATGCAGAATATTAAGAATTTTTCAACAAAAGAAAATAAGCAATCCAAATAAAAATAATGGGCAAAAGAGCTGGACATTGCACACTGACAACTCTCATAAGCAGGCTAGTTACTCGGTCCATACTGAAACCTTTCCTACTGGTCTCCTGGCTCCCTGAAGCAGGCCGGCTCCTGTCTGAATGAAGCATTCACTGTTCTTCCTTACACAAAAAGACATGCAGAATTGAAATACAGTACCACCCCCCTTAGCTGTGGTTTTGCTTTCCACAGTTTTAGTTACCTGTGGTCAACCACAGTTCAAAAATATTAAATGGAAAATTCCAAAAATAATTCATAAGTTTTCAACTGTGCACCATTCTGAGTAGTGCAATGAAATCCTGGGCCACCCCACTCCAAAATGAAGCAGATGCTCCTCCTTCAGGTACCCTCAGAAGGTCAGCAATGGCCGAATGCTACCTCACAATGCCTACATAATTCTCCCCACTTTATCTCATTGCATAGGGACTGTATCATCACAAGAAGGGCGAGAACAGTATAATGTGTTTTGAGAGATACTACAGATCATTTACCTAACTTTCACTATGCTAAACAGTTAAATTGTTTTATTATTGTTATTATTATTATTATTAATCTTTTGTTATTCCTGATTTATAACTTAAAAATTAGGATAGTTATGTATGTATAGGAAAAACATAGGCTATATAGGGTTGCAGTTTCAGGCATTCACTGAGTATGTGTGTGTAGGGGGGTCTTGAATAAGGAATGACTACAATAAAATTATCAACATTTTTAAGTTAACTTTTAAAAGAGGTAATACATGTACCTTACACAAAAAGCAACTATACAAGAGAATTATGATAGAAAATTTACCCAAATAATCCAACTCCCTTCCCTGTTTACTGTGTATTCACAATTATCCTATGCATATATAAGCATATGCACGTTTTTTCAAGTGGTGGCATACTATACATTATTTTGCACTAAATTTTTACTTAATGTGGGAGCTCATTTCATATCATTTCTTATAGAATTCCCTCATGCTCTCAACAACTTCATATTGCATGAACACATGATAATTTAATCAGTCGCTCGCTGATAATATTGTTTCTGATAATTGCCACTACTATCAATGCTATACCTGTGTACTCACAAAACAGAATTACTGGGTCAAAGAGTATCTGCATTTTAAGTCATGAAAGCCTTTGCTAAGCTGTGCTCCAAATAATTTATTGGAGCTTTAAAAAAAAATGGAATGAATCAGTAAACTTTCCAGATCAGGGAAAACTAAGATGAAGAAGCAAATTCTCCCAACAGAGCCCCAATTACTAAATAAAGATGTTCTGGAAGATTTTCATTGAGCCATTCAAGACGATTGTTAATCCAAGAGAAATTTATAGTGGATGACAACGATAAGAGTTTTAGCAAGGCCTCCCATTATCCTAAAATCTTTTCTTTTAAATTATGGTAATAATTTTTATTTAACTTTTATAACCTAATTTCTTTTTTGACAGTACTGAAGATTGAACCAAGAGTCCTGTATAGGCTACACAAGCACTCTAACACTGAGCTACAGCTCCATCCCAGTTTTCCTGTCTAATTTCTAAGAGGACTTGAATTCATTACAAGTTAAAATACAAGGCAAAGAAGATTAGTGAAAATTATGTAAATAAAAAGATTAGCTATCGTGGTAGATGGTATGGCCACACACTATCATCCAAAGGTGGCTGCCACTAAGTCCTTCCTTCTGGATATGTACGTATCAAGCCACCTATCAAGAGATGGTACTTTATTTTCCAGCCCCTTGAATCTTGCCTGGCCTTGTGAGTTGTCCTGACCAGTAGAACCTAGTAGAAGTGATGTTCTTTAACTTCAGAGACTAGAAAAACTGGCAGCTTCCCCTTTCTTTCTTTTGGAAGCCAGAACCTTGTAAGAAAGCCAAATAGTGAGAGATCCCTACCTAATCCCACAATGCTGTGGAGAAGCCATGAGGAGGCGCAGCGAAATAAAATCAAATGTGTCATGGAAGCCTGGACTGAGCAGCCCAGACCAGTGACCGCTGGGCGAGTGAGTGAGCAATCCCAGCTGATGCCACAAGGAGCAGAAGAATCCCCAGCCACGCCCTTCCCAAACACCTGAGCCTCAGAAGTGTAAAAACAAAAAATCATCACTTTAAGCCAGAAGATTTTGGATGATTTATTATATGGCGATAGTAAACTGAAACTGATTGTTATCAAGCTAATGATATCAGCATCTTACAAACATTGAGTCAAATTTGGGTCTATGTTTTCCTCAGTGTAAGTTTTCCTTTCTTAATAAAAAGAAAACATGTACATCTTGTATTTGAATTGTCTGAACTTGTACAAAGAACAATGAACCTAATGGAATATAGTTTCAAATACAATTTTAGAAAATGTACATCATTCTAGGGATTTTTCTTACAGACTGAGTCGAGAAAGAGAGAGAGATGACATGATTAAATCAGAACGGAGCACAGACATTTTCATGTTGGGGAGACCAAGATGACATGATCTTGATATTTTTGTTCTCTGAAGACTTAATATGAGAAACTCGATGAATGCATAATTAATATTCATTAGACTGTCTTTCTCATATCTGATGTTTTAAATGAGCCTTTGATAGACACTAAATAGCTGTCAGTTTCTGATCAAATTTAATAAGAGCACACAGAATAAATATTCTGTAAAGTTGGTTAAAGTTAGAGCCATATACAACAAGAAACCAAAAGTCTGCCTCTCCCTTAGCACTGCTCCCACTAAGATCACCAATACTCTTTTATGCTATATCCCATGAAAATACCTTGGTCCTTCACTTAGTTGATCTTAAACAGCACCTATTCAAATAACTACTCCCTCTCACTCACTGAGCACACACGCAAGGGGCGGGAGTGGAGTTCTACCTCCTTGGGGTTTGGAAAAATGCCTGCACAAATAAGTGTGATCATTTATTTATTCAATCGTTTAATTGGTATGGACTCAGGAATATTTACATTTTGCCTGGTTTAACTCTAATAGTATGTTATTTATTTTTTGCTCAAATTGTTCTAGCTTTGGTCACTAGATGCTCTTGCAGACTGGCTCCTGTATCCTCTTGCCAAGCCCACTATCCTTTTGGATTTTGAGTAGTTTCTTACTTTCTGGCACTACACAATATTCCAGGCTCATTTTGTGTATTTCTTGCCCCAACCCTAGAATCAACCACTTTCCAGGGAACCTTGGTTCTTTTTACTGGAGAATGGTATTAGCAACTGAAATCTGAGTCCATAGAGTAGTCATACTGCTGGGTACCACTGCTTCCACGCCCTCCTAGCAGACAGGGCCGGGAAATAAATATATGTATATTAGGCCATGAATGCATATATGCAATTATTGCTATATATCTTAACCATATTAAACTTTTATCTCAACTCAAACCCGGTACCACATGGTTCATGCAAGCCATCCCCTTGCCCCTGGTTACTTATAACCTCACTACTCAAAACTAAGAAATCTGACTCCCACCATTTGCTATTCCTTTATTGATTTCTTATTCCCTGTATACATGCATAATGATTTCAGAATTGTTAGTCTATACCCTCCTGAATTTTTGTCCTACTTTTTTCTTTTAAAAGTCTTATTAGCAGAATCCTTACTTTAGATGTACATGTTCCCAAGATCTTTGACCTGGAAGATCTCTCTGCACAGTCTACCAGGGTGATCTTTCATATTCATAATTTTAGATGCTTTTAAAATCAGCTATTACAAGCCAGGTGTCTCTTTAAATTTCAAACATACTTGCCTATCGACTAGACCTCAATTTAGGTGTCCTCTAAACAACCCAAACTGAACTCATCATTCTTCCCTAACCTCCTTTAGGGTTAACTGAATGGCAGCATCATCACCTGCCTAGCTAGCTTCACAAGCAAGAAATTCAAAGTCAGGTCCATCTTTGTCTCTCCCTATCTCCCTAACATCCAATCACGAAAGCCTAAGTCCTTCTGAAGTCCATCTACTCCTCTCCATCACTAGATCCTAATGGAGCCAGCCCAATGTCACTTCCGACCTAAAAACATTTATTATTAGAACAAATTAATAGACAAAGCAATCCCCTAATTGATCTTCCTACCTTCAATTTTACCTGGCTGTAATCTATTCATACTACAGCTTGTATGATCTTAAAAAAAAAAAAAAACAAAACAGAGCCAGGTGTGGTGGCGCACGCTTATAATTCCAGTACTTGGTAGGCTGAGATAGGAGTATTAAAGGTTTGTGTCCAGCCCCAGCTACTTAGTGAGGCCCTCCACAGCTTAGTGAAACCCTGTTTCAAAATAAAGAATTAAAAACAGGGCTGCTGGGAATGTAGCTCATAGGTAGAATGCCCTTGGGTTCAATCCCCAGTACTGTAAAACAAAACAAAACCAGATCCTATCATTTCTTCATTATTAAAATCTTTCAATAGCTCCCCATTCCTCTCAAGATCCTCTGACATAGCTTGGGGTTCTGTG
>PVLC010014583.1:0-39064 GCA_004027655.1 Graphiurus murinus | reverse complement strand
TTTAGCAATTACTTGAGTATATTTCTGCCATCAACCACATGACTTTGAGCTTTTAAAAACACAGAACACTGTTCTTACCTGCACAAGTAATTATTAAAACACTGTTAAATGAGTTAACATATAAATGAATGCTCGAGTGAATGAATAAGTATAGAAATTAAGTTTGAGGATAAGAGTTTATAAAGACCATGTCATTACCATTTGTATCAAATAACACGTTGTTACATCAGCAACACATTTTGTTTCCATTCAAGATGGGTTTTATTTGACACAAACACTTTAATCTTTAGGTATTATATACTCAAATTTTGAGTTTATTGAACAAAAATCACTAATTCCATCATATTTTTCATTTTAAAATCATCTACTTACCATTTAATAATTGATAATAGGACCAGATTTCTTTTTATGGAATAAAAATCAAGGAATCAGGTGGGTTTGGTGACACACACTTGTAATCCCAGTACATGGGAGGCTGAGACAGATGGATCACAGGGATGAGATCAGCTTCAAAAACTTAGCAAGACTCTTAGATATATGGTGAGACTCTGTTTCAAAGCAAAACAAAATAAAACTTTTTAAAGAAGGGCTTGGGTGTAGCTCACAGGTAGAATGCCCCAGGGTTCACCAGGGTTCAATTCTCAGTACCAGATAAAATAAAAGATATCAAGGAATCTAGATTTTTTCCTGAATTTATAACGCACAACTCTATGGTCAGTGAAAAGGGAAATATAACTTCACTATGAATGAACAAATTAATTAATTTTAAGAACTGCTAACTTCAACATATGTAATTAATTCATCACATTAACACAACAAAAGACAAAAAACCCCACATGATCCTCTCAATGTACACAGAAAAAAAAACATTCAACAAAATTCAACAACCTTTCATGCTAAAAACATTGAAGAAAATAGGCATTGAAGGAAAGTATCTCAATATCTTAAAGGCAACTTATGATAAACCCCAAGTCAATATTATACTGAATGGAGAAAAACTGAAAGAATTCCCATTAAAATAAAAACCAAGACAAGGATGTCCATTATCACTAGTGCTATTTAACATAGTATTCAAAATTCTAGTTAGAGCAATAAGACAAGAGAAGGAAATTAAAGGAATATAAATAAGAGGAAAAAGTAAAATTATCTCTATTTGCTGACTGCATGATCCTATACTTAGAAGATCCAATAAAATCAACTAAAAGACTGCAAGAACTAATAAGCAAATTTAGCATAGTTGCTGGCTACAAAATCAACTTACAAAAATCAATAATTTTTCTATATACCAATCATCATCCACTGAAAAGGAAATACAGAGAAAAGTCTCATTCACAATTGCTCCAAAATGAAAAAACAAAACAAAACAAACAACAAAAATAAACCTAACCAAAGAAGAAAAGACCTCTATGATGAAAACGACAGAATATTGAAGAAAGGAATAGAAGAAGGCATGAGAAGGTAAAAAGACCTCCCATATTCCTGAATAGGCAGAATAAACATCATCAAAATGACCACATTACCAGAAGTGATATGCAGATCAATGCAATCCCCATTAAAATACCAACATCATTCTTCATAGAAATAGAAAAAAAACCCCTCCTAATATTCATATGGAAAAAGAAAAATCCCAGACTAGCCAAAGTAATTCTTAGCAAAAAAAAAAAAAAAGCCATTCTGGAGGCATCACAATATCTGACTTCAAACTATACTATAAAGCTCTAGTAATAAAAATAGCATGCTACTGAACACACACAGAAAAAGACATAGATCAATGTCACAGAATAGCAGATACAGAAACAAACCCTCACACATACAACAACTTGATCTTCAATAACAGGACCAAAAACAGATGCTGCAAAGAGCGACTTTTTAATAAATGGTGCTAAGAAAACTAGTTAATCATATGTAGAAAAATGGAACTAAACTCCAACCTCTCACCTTGCATAAAAGTCAACTTAAGATGGATGAAGGATCTAGAAATTAGACTAGAGACTTTGCACTACTAGAAGAGGGCATAGGACCAACTATCCAACACATAGGCACCAACAGAGATTTCCTCAATAAGATCTCCAAAGCCTATGGAAAACAAACAAACAAACAACAACAACAAAAACAAAAACAGTAAGTGGCATTGTATTGGATTAAAAAGCTTCTGTGCAGCAAAGGAAATTATCAAAAACTTAAAAAGAGCCTACAGAATGGGAGAAAATCTTCACCACGTACCCCTATGATAGAAGATTAATATGTAGAATATATAAAGAGCTTAAAAAGTCAATACTGAAAAAAAACTCAATTAAAAATGGGCAATGGATCTGACTAGACAACTATCAAGAAATGAAATACAAATATCCAATAAATATATGAAAAGGGTTTAACATCATGAGCAATAAGAGAAATGCATATAAAATCCACAATGAAATTCCATCTAACCCCAGTTAGAATGACAATTATCAAGGTTACAAACAACTATAAACTCTGGTGAGGGTATGATGAAACAGAAACTCCTGTATACTTTTGGAGGGATTGCAAATTGGTACAGATGCTATGGAGATCAGTGTGGAAGTTCCTTAAAAGACTAGAAATGGAGCTACCTTACCATCCAGCCATACCACTTCTAGGGATCTTCTCAAAGGCATCAAAATTATATTACTATAAAGACATGCATATTTCTATGTTGATAGCAGCTCTATTCATGAGAGCCAAATTACAAACCAACCTAGATATCAAGAGATGAATGGATTATAAAATTATAGTATATACACACAATGGAATTCTACTCAACCATAAAAAAATAACAGTTACGCCATAGATGTTCCGGAAAATAGATGGCACTTTGGCACTTAAAAATATTATGTTTCGTGAGATTAGCCAGTCACAGAAAGGGTCATATGTTTTCATTCATATTTGGAAACTAGAGAGAAACTGAGAAATAAAGAAGACCTCAGATAAATGAGGAGATACACTACTGAAATGGGGGAGAGGAAGTCAAAGATTCTGGAGTCAAAGATTCTGAGTCTGAATCCGAGACTGCCTTATTATTTGTGTCATTTGATCAAATTACAAAATAGTTAATGTTAATTTTACCACCTATAAGATGAAGTCAGCAAGTGTCCGTCTGAAGACTGATGTGAAAATCAAATGCAACTGTGCAGGCAAAAAACTAATGTAAAAGCACCTTGCAAGCATTATCTAATATTACTTCATGACTAAAGTGTCCTACCAGTTATGTGTCATTATTCATATATTATCTACTGTTTTTGTTTTCCAGATTTAACTATATGCTCTGATAGGATGTATTATTCTTGCTATGACTTGCATTCTTTCTTGTAGGATTATACATCTCCACTATTGCCACATCACGAGCAATACAGTGCCCTCCTTATCATCACCAATCTGCTGACAGCTGGCTTGGACTTATGACTTGTTGACCAGTGGAATCTGAGCAGAAGTGACAGTGTGTCCTTTCCCAGCTGTAGCTGTACAAGCCATTATGTTCTTTCAGTACCTTCTTGCTCTGTCTACTCTGTCATAGGAAATGTACATATCATTGAGAGTTGTCCCTTCAGTCTACATTCTTAAATAAAGGAAAACCAAGAGCAATGTTGCAGCTACTACTGACCCCTGCATTTAACACAAGCAAGAAATACATCACTTTGCTGTAAGCCATGTTGTCATTATAATTTATCATTCAGACTAGGGCTCCTTTGAGAATAAATGGTGTGCTAATGATAATTATATCAAGACAATAGACACAGACATGGGCAGCCAAAGGCAAACAGGAAGAATATGCACCTTAGCATATAAGATAGTTTAAGGAGTAAAAATTCTACAAGGCATATATACTCTTATACACTGTTGGTGGGATACATGTACGTGTGTTCCTCCCCATTTTTCTCTTTGCCTTCCATTCATTCCCAATATGGTCTGACTATAATATTGGTTCTGTAAACAGTCATCACTTTGGTTCTTTAAATACTTTTCTATCTTGAGTACATATATTACATTATTGTTTTTCACTTATTGCATACTTTTTTCTAGAATAATCAGTTTTAGACTTTTTGTTCACTTTTCCATGAATATGTCACTAGTTCAACTCCAAAAATTTCTTCCAACTGTCTAAATCCCCTCTCAATCTATTTTGGTGCATCTGAAAATTTTCAGTTTCACTTTCTTTCTTAACTTAAAAATTCCCGAAGAACTCCCAGAGGCATCTGGCTTTCTCTGGACAGAGTTACAGGTCCTTCACATCTGAGATGCATTTGTCATCAATCATTCTCCCTTCACTGCATCTCGTGTATTCCTGGAGTTTCTCTCTCCTGAATTGGACTCCTGTTTCATGCAGAGGTTTTCTCCTTCTAGTTTTACTCCCTTGTTCAAGTTGAAGCACATAACTAAATTCCTGTAGAAAATTAATTTTTGACATTTGCATGTCGTATATATCTTCATTCTATCTTTATTTTAAATTAATAGTTAAGCTACACAAAGGATTTTCCTAGATATAACTATCTTTAAAGATGTCCATGCAATTTTGTTAGGTGAGATATGAGAAAACATATATTTCTTCATTTCTTTCTTTTTGGTACTGGGGATTAAACTCAGGGCCATTTTACCTCAAAGCTACACTTCCCAACCCTTTTTATTTCTTACTTTGAAATAGTGTCTCACTACATTGCTGAGACTGGCCTCAACCCTGTGATTTTCCTCTGTCAGCCTTCCAAGTACTGGGATTATAAGTATGTGCCACCAATCCTGGCCATATATTTCTTTAATCTGGGAGAATGAATCTTTTGACTCATATAGTGGGAATTGACAAGTTGCATGCCAGGTTGCAATGGAGGACCATTTTATGAGGTTGATTCCTGTATCAGACCATAAATAAGTTTATGTGATAACATTCCTATTTAATATCCCACCAATGTCTAATGATTTATGAATTACATTAATGAGTTTACAAAGAGACCTATTAAACCTCCACATGCTCACATGCATGTCTTCAGTAAGGAGAAAGGTGGCATGTTTATTTTTATACCAAGAACAAATGAATCAAAAACTAATAGTTTTATCCTTTTCTGCTATTCTCTTAGTCTTAGTCACTAAGTAAGAATCTATAATGTATACAATGTTCTTAATTTATTTAGCAAGTGTTTATTTTATTCATGAACGTGCCAAGCACTTTCTTAGCTGAATACTCATTCTTATTACATTATATATATATATATATATATATATATATATATATATATATATATATATATATATAAATGTAATGGAGAATACTTGAGTCAGATTAAACAGTAAATATAAAGATTCATTGGGCATTGCTTGGTGTGTGCAAAGAACAAAGAAGAGGTACTAATTCAGCGCAGTTTGAAATTGAAGTGAAAAGAAATAGCGTCCATACTATGGGAATTCAAGTAAGACTCCATTGGGGCTTTGTCATTTACTCATCTCCTGATGTGATAATGAAGGGTTGTGTGAAGGTTCATTCAATGGTCAGATTTTACAGTTTACACAGTAACATTGAATGATGTGTTGAGAATCAAGTATAGAGCAAGGAAGAACTGCGGCAAGGATGAGCTAGGTGGATATTGTAGTAATCCAGGTGAGGAATGACATGACAGTAGGTAGGACCCAGGTGGAAGCTATACAAAAATGATAAATGAGAAAATTGTATTAATATTATAAAAGTTGATGTAGCAGGCTATGTCTATCAAAGGGATATTAAGCATGGTAGAAAGACAGCCAAAAATAGCCACAACATTTGTGACCTGGGCAACTGCAAAGGTAGAATTTTCACTTACTACCTATAGAAATACTGTGGTTCGAGAAGAAGGTTGTGGGAGAGAGGATTCAAGATTTTATAAAAACATTTAAATGTCTTTTATACACCCAAATGGAGATATACACAAAGCCATATGATGTATAAGTCTGAAATTCAGAGGGTAGGTAAATATGATACCATCAGTCAATGAGATGAAGAATTTCAAAATACATTAGTGAAAAGAGTACAGACCCTCAACCAAGCTTGGTAGCACATGCTTGTAATCCAAGTATTTTTCAGAAATTGAGACCAGAGGATTGCAAATTCTAGACCAGCAACTCAGTTACTTAGTGAGATCCTGTTTCAAAATAAAATAGGGCTGGGAATGTAGCTCCCAGCTAGAATGCCACTGGGATCAATCATCATTAACACACACACACACACACACACACACACACACACACACACACACACAACACAGAATACAGACCCCTCAAAAATGACAATATCAACATTGACATCACACAAGGGTCATCAGTCACATTAAGTATAGGATATGACAAGGGGAAAAGAGAGAAAGTAATATATATATAAAGCATGTGTAAGTGGTTCAATAGGACACAGAAATGATGAAGCCTGAAATCTGCCACTAGACAGGTGGAAAGGGGGAGGTTGATAAAGTGACCTTTCCAAAGGTCTCCATCTTAAATGATTACATAGTAATGGTAATTTGGCCAAGTTTATAATATGAAAAATGTAAAATAACTGGAAATATTAAATAGCATGTGGCTAGAAAAATAGATTACAGTGCAATCAGAGGAACATGAAATATTTTGAGTTTTATGTTTTATGACAAAAAGCCCAAAAATCTAGCCTACGACTGGTCTCTGCATTTAACAACTAAATTTAACTCCCAGTGAATGTTAATATAATATTATTTTAGTTTAAATTGAACTATGCAATTTGTTGCGTATATATTCCATGTTTTCATATATTTCATTTTTTAAATGTTTTATGTTTTATGGGTCTATGAGTTCTGACACCATCAATGAACAACCAAGCCTAATTTTGAACAGATATAAACCTTGGAGAGAAGTATTAGATATGTTAAGCGAGAAATGTATTAAATATTTGACTTTCAAGTACAGAGACACTCAGAGAAGTAAAGTTTTACTTAGCAAATTTACAGTCACTACATTTTCATTCATGTCCTAATAGGGTATATGATTTAATCATATAAGTAGAAAATTGTGAATTAGTCCTTATGGCTTAAACCTGTTTATTATATGTTGTTTGGGCCATGAAGTTAGCAGGAATATTCACTCTAAAGATTAATTTAAGAGGGAAACTGCTTCTTTGAACCATATAAGGTATTGGATTTGAGAAAGTTATTGCTCTGTCTCAATCCCATAGACCTTAGTCTTGAAATCATCCTTTTGTTTAAAATCAGAAATATGAACAATATAAAAATAAACACAAAAATGTACGGAATAAAATTTGTTTTAGACATATGCAGATTGATTTTAGAATAGCATTAACATTGCCCACATATATTCCTCTCCTGTCTGTCTAGATAATATGCACGTTTCAAAAGACTAGAATGTCTAAGAGTGATTTCACACTTGTATGTATACATTATAGTCGTTATTATGAGGTAGACCCCATATTTCAAGTTCTAGGTTTCCCAGCAGTATTTCTTCATATGGTAACTGCATATAGTGCCTATAGTGCAGGGAGCTTACTGAAAGTGAACACAATTTATTACAAGAAATAGCAGAACTGAACACAAGCAAGTACTGAGTATTAGTGGTTAGGAGTTCCTTCTGTAAGGTAAACAGTATGGTGCTATCTAAAAACTGGGAAGCTTCCAGTTTTTAGACAGAGATAAGATAGATTTTAGCAAAATATGCAGCCAAGTGATGTTTAAACAGAAGGAAAACTCAGTTGTAAAATTTCATTACTGAAAAATCACCCAATTTATATTCCTTGGAATGGACCAGTACCCTCAAGAATACTAGATCATCAACCATAGCCCTCATTTACTCAGTGAGGAGTATGAAGAGGAGAGCAGAGAATCTTCCATAAGAATATCATTTCCAAGAAAATTTTCTCTAGAAAATCACATCAGCTAAAGTAAGAGGCAGGTTTTTGGCACTAGACAAATCTCTGGTAGATAGTAACATTTAAATATTAACAACTACTAATAGTATCTTTATTGTTGTTGATGATGACCATGCTCAATAAGAATGAAATTTATCTTTGTATGTGAAAGAAACTTATGGGAGACATTAGATATTTTCTTCATGAATCATACAAACATACATAGGATATACTCATACATGATATAAGAAATATAGTTTTGGCCATTGCAAGAATTCTGTGGAGTTTAATGTGAGAGCAAAACCCCTCTTCTCCTCCTTCTTCAGGATAAGCTTGCTTTACATTCAATCATTGATGTATTAAAAATATTTATTATATATAACTATACACCAATAGCATGTCACATGCTAATGAAACAAAATAATTTCTTGAAAAGTGACCCCAGGATTTTGAAACATATTAAAGTGAACTCGCCACAAACAGTTAACTTGACAGAAAGCCCAAGGGATCCAGAAAATTTTTGCAGAAAATTTCTTAGTTTAATTACACCAGAAAAGATGCTGTATTTCATGTAATGGATTGCTGAGCTTCCTTCTACCACACAAGCAATAAACTCTAACAACAGCCTCTCCTATTACATTCTTACTTTTGTTCATAAACAAGTGAAATGACATGATATTTAGATGCATACAAATGTTTATATTTTCCATAAGGAACCTAAACAAAATAACAAATATGAGAAATAATATTTCACAACTCTTCTAATTGTTTTCCTTTTTTATTTTTTTTTGGGGGGGGTGAATCCAGAGACATTCTACCTCAGATTTGTATCTCAGCCATATTTTATGTATGTATTTAGCATGTGCACGTGTGTATGTGTGTGTGTGTGTGTGTGTGTGTGTTATTGGGGATTGAACTCAAGGATACTTTACCTCCAAGCTATATTCCCCCAGCCCTAATTTTTATTTTTCAAACAGGGTCTCACTAGATTGAAGAAAATCTCACTACTTGCCAAAGTTGTACTCAAATGTACTCGCCCTCTTTACCAGCTTGCCAAGTACTAGGATTACAAGAGTGTACCACTTTTAATTTTTGAAACAGTGACTTGCTAAATTGCTCTGGGTTTCACTAAATTAATGAGATTAATTTTGAAACTGCAATCCTCCTGTCTTAGCCTCCCAAGTACTGGGATTACAGGCATGTGCTACTATGCCTGGCTTCTATCATTTTTTTAAATTAATACATTTATTGGTGCATTTTAGACTCACATCATAATGTAATTCACAGTGATGGTGACATATATGCATATAGGACTTGGTGGGCTTTCCCATAGCTCCCTCCTCACTGCCCCCCTTACCTACAAAGGGTATTGAAACTGGCATTTATATTTTTTACACATAATATCAATGGAAGTGACTCCTTCATTGATTCTTCCTCTCCCCCTTATTTCTTCCAGACCACTTCCCTGGCTCCACTGCAGTTTCTCCTCTACTATTTGAAGTTCCTCTGGTATCCCAATTGCTCCCTAGGTTCTGCATGTGAGAAAAAACATATGACCCTTCACTTTCAGTGACTGACTAATCTGACTTAACATAATGTTCTCCAGGTCCATCCATCTTCCTGTAAATGACATAATTTTGTTCCTGTTTATTGCTGAGTAGAAATCCATTGTGTGGATATACCATTATTTTTTAATCTGTTTATCTGTTATTGGACATCTAAGTTGGCTTCATAATTTGATTATTATGAATTGTGCTGCTATAAACATACATTACTATAATCTTGTGATTTCAGTCCCGATGAAAAGATACCCAGGAGTAGTATAGCTGATTGTATTATGGATCCATTCTGAATTTCCTGAGGAATCTCCACACAGATCTCCATAGTATCTGTTCTAATTTGCTATCTCACCAATAATGAAGAAGAGTTCCTATTTCCACACATTCTCACCAGCATTTTATTGTTGTATGACTTCTTTATAATTGTCATTCTGATTGGGGTTAGATGGAATCTCAGTGTAGTATTGACTTGCATCTCCCTGATTGCTAATGATTTTGAATTTTTTTCATGTATTTATTGTTCATTTGTATTTTTTTCTTTTTTTTTTTTTGTTAAGTGCCTATTTAGTTTAATTGGCATTTCTTGATTAGATTATTTTGTGTTAGGTCTTTTAAGTACTTTGTATATTCTGTATTAGTCCTCTATCAACAAAATAGGTGACAAAAATCTTCTACCATTCTGTAGGTTCTTTCCTTAGATTACTGATGATTTCCTTTGATCAGCAGAAACTTTTAATCCCATCTAATTTATTAATTCTTATTTTAATTTCCTGAGGGTCAGGAGTCTTATTGAAGAAGATTTTACTGGTGCCTGTATGTTGGACTGTTGGAACTATGCTCTTGTCTAGTAATATCAAAGTATCTAATTTTCAGGTCTTTGATCCATCTGAAGTTGACTTTTGTGCAGGGTGAGAGGTAGGGATTTAATTTCACTTTTCTACAAATGAATAACCATGTTTCCCAACATCATTTGTTGAAAAAGTTGTCTTTCCTCCAATGTATGTAATGTGTTTGGCACCTTTGCAAAAAATCAATTGGCTTTAAGTGTGTAGATTTGTCTTTACATCTTCTATTGCTCCATTGGTTTTGTGTCTGTTTTTGAACCAATACCATGCTTTTTTTTGTTTTTTATAGTTCTGCAGTATAACTTGAAGTCAGAAATTGTGATGCTTCCTGCATGGTTCTTATTGCTGAGAGTTGCAGTAGCTATTCTGGTTTTTTTTGTTTGTTTGTTTGTTTCTCCATATAAAATTTAGGACTGATTTTCTAGGTCTGTGAAGAATGACATTGTATAGGGATTGCATTGACTGTGTAGATCACTTTTGGTAGAATATCCATTTTGATAATATTTATTCTGCCTATCCAAAAGCATGGAGGATCTTTCCATCTTCTAAGATCTTCACTTTCTTTCTTCAAGGTTTTATAGTTTTCACTGTAGATGTATTTGACCTCCTGGGCATTTAATTGCTTTTCAGATTATTGTGAATGGAATTGTTTTCTGGATTTCTTTTTCAGGGAATTCATGGTTGACATATAGAAAAGCTATGATTTTTAGATTGATTTTTTTATCCTGCTACATTGCTGAATTTGTTCATCAGCACTAGAAGTCTTTTGGTTTAGTTTTTTTGGTCTTCTAAATATAGGAACATATCATCAGCCAAAAAAGATTATTTCAATTCTTCTTTTCCTATTTGAATTTCCTTGATATTCTTCTCTTGCCATTTTACTCTGGTTAAGAGTCTCAAGGACTACATTGAAAAGGAGTAGTGATGGTGGGCATCATTGCCTTGTTCTTGATTTTAAAGGGAATTCTCCCAGTTTTTCATCATTCAATATAATATTGGCTTTGGGTTTCTTGTATATTGCCTTAATGATGTTGAGGTATGCTACTTCTATTTTGATTTTCTGCAGTGTTTTTCACATGTATGGGTGTTGGGTTTTTTTTTTTTTTTTTTTTTTTTTTGCGGTACTGGGGATTGAACTCAGGGGCATTCTACCTCCGAGCTACACCCCCAGCCCCCTTTTATTCTTTATTTTGAAACCGAGTCTCAATAAGTTGCGGAGTGCCTCACTAGGTAGCTGAAGCTGGCCGCGAACCCGAATCCTCCGGTCTTAGCCTCCCGAATGCTGGGATTACAAGCGTGCGCCACCACGCCCGGCTTGGGTGTTGGGTTTTGTCAAATGCTTTTTCAACATCTATTGAGATGTTCATGGGCCAGAGAATACTATGTTCTGAGCTTGTGGCCCAGCTGGCTGAACTTTGATGGCTCAGGAATACATTACTGGTCAGCTGGCTGTAATCACATGGATCACTGTCAGTCACTGGCATGCATGTTTTCTAGGCACAAACTCTATTAGCTGAGAGAGTGTTGTATTCTTAGTTTGGAGATGCAATCACCTAAACCTCTGCTGACCCTAACCTCTTTGTTTTCAGGTTCTAAGCAGATCTGGCAAAAAGAGATTGTATTATTCTTAGCCTGGGGCGTGGATGGTCCCACTATTTAACCCTAGGGACACTGTTGCTGCTGTAGGCAGCTGTGATCATGTGAGACCTTGTTGACCTCTGGCCTTGGTGCTTGTATTGCCCAAACATCAGTGGGAATGACTTTATAGCATTTCAAGCCTGAAGCACAGTTGACTGAATTATTTCAATCCACAGACACCACTGTTGATGGTCCTGTGATGATTGCTGGAGACACAGCAGAGACATGGTGAGCATGCTGACCCTAGGTAGGGCCCACCCAGGTATACCTAGGGACTGTCTATTAATTCACATTTCTGCTGTTTTTTACTATGGCCTTACTACCCCCCCCCCCAGTAGAAGTGATTTGCCACCTCATAGACTCCATGGGTCTGTTCATTGCCATGCAAGTCTCTTAGCCTCACAAGCTCTCACTGGGACACTTTGTAAACTCATTTGGTTGACTAGTGCCACTCAAATCCTACAGACAGGAATGAGTTCAGCTGCAGTCAAGAGAGTTCTCTGGATAATTTGGCTGGTTGATCTGTAGACTCACCATGGTTTTGAAGAGGAGGGATGTAGCCACTTAATTCCCTGTAGGAGTGGTCTGTGGTTTCTTGGTCCTAGTTCAGCTGAAGCTGCAGGATTTTGCTTAATGATTTGGCTTGGCAGTCTGGGGAGTCACAATCTTGAAGTATTCAAGCATGGAGAGAAGAACACAATTGCTTTTGATGATAGCTTTCTAAAGTCACCAGCTAGACAAGATTCTGCTTCTTTACTAGAAGTAGCCTCTGAGAGTCTTAGGGTCCTGCCAGTCTCCAGCCCAAGGTACTGGCTCGGACCCACCTCTGCTTTCTACTCACCAGATAAGATTCATGGAGCTCTTTTCAGTCCTGTGCTGTCTGTGTTCCATCCAATTCCACCATGTTTCTACTTTCTTTCTTCTGTTCATTTATGACTGCCTTTCTTCTCTTACCAAGAATCCTTATTCTCTTTGGTTGAGTTCTGAGACTCAGAGTAAGCAAAATGTGTTGTCTTTCTCTATTCCTCCATCTTTATCTATCTTTAAAGTGTCTTCAATCTCTCTCTCTCTCTCTCTCTCTCTCTCTCTCTCTCTCTCTCTCTCTCTCTCTCTCTTTCTCTCTCTCTCTCGCCTCTCTTCTCCTCTCTCTGTCTCTGTCTCTGTCTCTCTCTGTCTCTGTCTCTGTCTCTCTCTTACTGGAAATGGAAAGTCAAGATGTGTCTATCTCTGAGTTACATCCCTAGCTTTTTAGCTTTTTTTCTTAAAAAAGGTCTCACTAAATTGCCAAGCTTGGATCCTTCTGTCTCAGTCTACAAAATATTGGGACTAAAGGTGTATACCACCACACCTGGCTTAAAGTATGCTTTATTTTCATGCTATAATCAAGCTTTCTATGTGCTCACATAAAAGTGCTTCCCCTTGGGCCCCTCTTCCAAATTTTGTGTTACTCTTGGTGCAATTCAATTATATATCATAATGAGATGAAAAGTGATAGATACAAACACACACACACACAAACATCACTTGACATATTTCCCTGTGTATCCCACCCCACCATCTCCCAACCCCTTCTCCCTCCTTATACATGTTAGTGAGATTGATAGTGATACCCTCATGTATGGACATAACCTTATTTGATCTTTTCCCTTCCTCAATACTTGTTTTTCCTCTCCCCTCCTCCCTCTCCAAATCCCTTCCACTATTCTACTTGTTTCTTTCTGCACTTAATTGAAGATCAAATGTTATGTCCTATATTCATTCTAGCTTCAACATATGAGAGAAAAACATACAACTAGTGACATTCTGACATTGGATTATCTCACTTGGAATACTATTCTTTAGTTCTATCCATTTTCCAGCAAATGATATAATTTTGTTGTTCTTTATGGCTGGGTAAAATTTTATTATATATATTATATATATTATTATATATATATAATAAAATTTTATATTCTTTCTATTTTCCCAAATCCTCCAGACTTTTATTCTTGCACTGTTACTTATTCCTCCCTATATACAACATATTCTGTTCCTCAGAATAACTGCTTTAAGTATTATGTAATTTAATTAAATGGATTCATTTTAACATAATAATTCACTAATATATATATATATACATATTCCATTGTCTATTCATTATCCATAATTTGGTTATTGAGAAATGTTTTACTATAAACATGGGTATGCTTGTAACATGATAGTGTCCTAACTTTGCATGTATCATTTATAGTATTATAACAAACTATTTTGGAAATGTACCAAGGAGTGGTATGGCTAGGTCATATGGTGAGTCCATTTCTATCCTTTTGAGGAATCTCTATAATGGTAGTACTAATTTTCAATTCCACAAACACTGCATAGGACTTCCTATTTTCCAAAATCCTACAGACTTTTATTCTTGCACTATTACTTATTCCTCCCTATATACAACATATTCTGTTCCTCAGAATAACTGCTTTAAGCATTATATAATTTAATTAAATGGATTCATTTTAACATAATAATTCACTAGTCTATATGATCATTAAGTTAATGAAAATGTTTAAATGAATAAAATTATTAAATATTAACAGCACCATTCCCAGAGCTATGAATATAAGAAATCAGAACTGAAAAAGCAGCCCTCTAATGCAGACTGGCCTGTGAGTTGATTTTAGTGATCATGTGCTTTACCATTTAGGACTCATGGCAAAAGTGTGTCAGAGTGAGGCAGAAGAGCACATACTAAAGACTCTGACTAGTTAGAGCTAATTATAGAAAATTAACTTCACCAAATAATTGATACATAAATATCCTTCCCATTTCTCTTACTTCTTCTGATTTCCAGCCTAGAATTTCTTCCTGACTCCTTTCATTTTTCCATACACTTTTAATTTTAGTTCAAGCCCATCTCTTCCATGAAGCCTTTTAGAACTACCAGGCCATGGACTCCAGTGACCTGCATGGCCACTCCAAATTCTATTTCAGTATATTTTACCTCCTTGAATAAAAGCACTTTAAAATAAGAGAGCATACCTGAGTTTGGGTGTCTGCATATGCAACAACCCTGAATATCTCTTTGGTGTAAGGATAAGTATTATTTGAAGTAATAGTGGGGAGGTCAGAGAACGTCCCTAAAAAAGAAAGAAATAGGAATCAGGGTGTGGAAGAAAGCAGAGGAGGCAAAAGAAGGGAATGTGTGAAGGGCAGAATGAAAAATGGCAAAGCAGCTTGGAAGCAGTTTAGACCTATCCTCAGAGAAATGTCACTGAAAGTAAAAATGATATCAAAATTTTTTGTTACCTCCTATGTTTTCCCTCCATCTCCCCAAATTTTTATTTAAGTTGGCCACATACACCCACATAAATCAATGCTCTCTTTCTTTGAAGAAAATCAAGAAAAGGAGAGGCTCTACTTTTCTTTGGGACCTGAAAACTTATAGAATCAAAGTAAATTGTGATCAAAACAGTCCTTCTCCTGTTACAGGCTTTTATCAATTAATAAACCTCCTAATTTAGTCAATTGAACTAAACCTTTTGGTTTAACCAGTACAGGCAGTTGGCCCATTAGGAAAGACTACCCTCTATACTCTGCTGGTAAATCTCTTCATGGAACACAAAAAATGTAAGTATATCTATGTATCTATGAAGGAAGAGAAAACAAGAATTCAGGAGACATACAGGGATAGGGTTCCAGATAATCGTTGACACAATGAATTATAGTTCTATTTTATAGAAGGCTTCCCAGCCCTGGTTGAAGAGTGGTTGTTGGTACATAATCCAAGATTAGAAGAAACAGAATGTTTATATTTTTTAATACAGCTACAAAGAAATAAGATTTTTCTATACAAAATTCATCCATGTGCTACAAGAAACTCAATAATGTGAAATTTTCCAACTTGTCATAGGAAATAACCCAATGCTGGATTTAGAGTGATTATAGGACTAAGGCCTGGATACAAAGACACATAAATTCCTATTCTTTGGTTATATTTATGAAGAATCCAAAATTTTCAAGTAAAATACAACTGTAGTTGCCTTCTCCTTCTGTGCAGGGAATGCATTCCAAGATCCTCAGTGGATGCCTAAAACTCCAGAAAGGAACAGATCCTGTATATAATACTTTATCCTATACATGCATGCTTATAATGGAGTTTAGTTTATAAATTTGGAGCAATAAGAGATCAAAAGCATAATAATAATAAGATAGAATAATTAAAATTATATGCTATGATAAAAGTTATATTAAATATGGTCTCACTGTATCTGCTCTCTTTTTTTCTCAACATGCCCTATTGTGTTGTAGTCAGTCTACTGTTTTATGATGATGTGAGATGATGCAAGTCTATGTGATGAGGTGAAGTGAGGCAAAAGATGCAGGCATTGTGATGCAGCATTAGGCTACTGCTGACCTTCTGATGATAAGCCAAATGAAAGATCATCTGTGTTGGTCAATCTTGTATCATGGAGAAAAGACAATGTAAATGATTGGATGTCAGACCTAGATAATGTGGACTGTCAGTCATGATCAAAGTTCAAATGTATTTGTTGGAATCTTTTGGAAGAGTGTTGTAACTGGAAGTCTATTCCTTCTATTTAACTCATCAAAGTGTTGCTACAGAAGTTTCAATCCTTCAGTCATTATGCAAGTGACTTTAATGCTATATTACATCTGGGGATCCTATTTCTTAAGTTTGTCTTTCACATCTATGCAATTTGAAACGCATAGCAAATTTCACTAATGTCTACATTACTTTATCTGTTCCAGTTTCCTTTTCTTCCTCTTCTTCCTCCTCCTCCTCCATCTTTTCTTCCTCCTCCTCTTCTGTATATTTACACCCCCATACATTAAAAAAAAACACATTTTTTTGGAACACGATCTCACTCAATTGCTAAGGCTGGCCTTGAATCTGAAATCCTCATTTCTCGGGCTCCTAAGTACTGGGATTGCTGTTGTGCACCACCATACCAGGCTCCAGTTTCTTCTTTGTCTTCCTCTACCTATGTAGATCATTCAACACCCCATTCTTCATTTTTTTAAACACTTCTCAATGGTCTACAGTATGTCTCTCTATTTCTTCATCAAACATTTCAGCAATTCATTCTTCACCAATTTGTCCTGCTAAGGGAATTATTTTTCTAACTTTTCAATATATCCCTACAAAGCATTAGCTATCATTCAAATTTTACTACATAAATTCTTCCAGTAGGCACTTATAGCTTCTGGTTTCAATTCATCCATTACAACTTGGATGAATGTTATTGCATCAGAAATAGTGAGTGATTTACAGCACTGCACTATGTCCAGATTAGAGTCTGCATCAATTGCTTATTAAATGCAATCAAATAGCAGACATATGTATGTAGCTTTGATAAACTGAATAAACCTCTAGTCAGGGGAGTAAAGTAGCAAGGTGTATTTGGAAGTAAAATTTATGTTACAACCTTTTCATTTTTATAGCAACCTGATTCTTTTAATAGAATTTTAAATTCCAAATCTTCTTTTAAGCATTTGTTTTATACTTCTGAGATAAAACATTGGTAAAATTACTCCATAAACAAGATGTCTGTCACCTGTGCTTTCTGATTATGTTGCTAGACCACTGGGAGGTAATTTTTGCTTTTGTTTTTGAGAGCATATGAGTTTTTGTTCAGTATACTCTGCCGGACTTTATCTTTTGCCCTGCAGTACCACTACATAGTATTGAAGTTAATCTTTCGTTCCATGTTATGCCCTGATAACTCTTTTGTTCTTTTATGAATATAGGCACTATTGGACAATTTCTTCCAGAAGAGGCCAGTTTCTTCAAAATTGAGGAGTTGTTTTGGGTAGCATGGTTCTCCTTAACCAACTTCTTCAATTCTGCCAGAAATATGGAAGCAGCTTCTATATCAGAAGCTCAGCCTCTTCAGTAATTTTTATTAGATTTTAACCCAAATCTATCCCTGAATCTATATAACAACCCTTCCTTACAGTCAATGGTTTGATGTCACTTGTTTAGGGGATCACTTGCTCAAGTGATTGTATACACTAATGCCTTTTGGTGTAACACTTTGCCACAATTCAGAACATTTTTCATTTTTTTGTCTTCCATTCACAAATTTAATGTTTTCTCCATCTTAACCAAGCATTTATAATACTCAGTGGCCTAAGTTCTGCAATTTGATGTTCATCAGAAAAATGATATGAATTTGTTTTTATCAATTTCATAGATAAAATATTTTTCCTAAGTATAAAACTTAGAAACCTTAGCATACAACTTTTTTTTCTGTACTAATAAAATCCAGAACTTTTGCCTTCTCATTTCAATGAAGCATCTGCAGCTGATTTTTAGTACATTCATATTACTAACATTACTACTCTTATGCTTTGGGCTCATTAGTAGGTAAAATAAATTTTATTTGAACAGCACTATAATGTCATATTAGTTGATATAAAAACCAAGACAACTACTGAGTCATAGCATAATCACACAGGGAGGTAGCATATTTAGCATGAATACAATGGACATTCTAGGTTGGGCAGAGGGAGTAGATGTTTTCTTCATGTTATGTGTATTTCCAGAATTTTCCACTTAACATTTCAGAGCATGGTTGACCATGCATAAATAAAACCATAGAAACCAAATTTTGTAGTGGTGGGTATATTGATGATACTGTACATATTTCATTGATGTATTTTTTTAGATTCTAATATGTCTGAATTTGGAAAATTTATAATTGTTATCATCCAAGAGAGATGGAATATAATTGTCCTTGCTTGACCTTGTGTATCAAAAATTATATAGCGATGTCAAACGTGTAGACAATAATCCTGAAAATAATGAAGCATTCTTCTTTAAAAAATGCTGAATCACCAATGGTTGAGTCACCATAGAGGATGATGATGCATAGAAAGAACAAGGGCGTTGATAATTCCTACTTAAAACCATAGACTCCAATTATATAGGTTTAGAATAGTTTAAACAAATATTCCACATACATTCTGTTTTTACATTTACACAGAAATGATACATAAGCAAAATATATCAGTGAGAATAAAGTAAAATCTCAGAGTGATATAAAAATCCTGTCATTATTAGGTTGTCAGGCATGTTTTCCCCTTTTCTGTTAGTGGTACATATAATAATAGTATACATGCTGTAGATGGCATTGTAAATCCAATATAATCCACCATTCATTCTGAAAATTTGGCCTTGGTCAAGCAGAATTAAAACTTGTCTAAAGACAGGAATAGAATGTGAAATACTAAGGGTACCACCAGAAACCCTTGCCTGAGGGCATGCATAAGTCATGTTAATAATCTAAATTCCTAATATTTGTGAGTGCAACTAGGATCACATACACAGCCTAAGAAGTAAGCTTTATTAATCTTATTTCCCAAAGATACTGCAAAAATATCAGCTATTTATAAGCCAATTACCCTATTCCTTTCAGTGACTCTCTCTGATGCATATAAATTTTGCCTGGCACAGTGAACATATCCCTAGACAAGACTGCCTTAAGGTTGGGATTTAGTATAAGAATCTAGCATCCTATGGAGGAGGTTAGTAAACCTAAACCCAATGAACTTTGCAAAACTAAGCTTTTAAATATTTAATAAAATACATTTTTTGGATGTTCTTATGAAAACAGGAATATTGACTTTTCCAGAAATACAATAAATCCAATTATATAAGCACATTTTCTTTTTATTTCTTCTTTGCTTGCTTGCTATTTTGATGATCATATGCAAATCAGATAAAATGAGCCATGTTTCACATCTAGGACGAAGTGTTCCAAAACATGAGTGAACTGTTTAGAAGAGTAAGATGGTCCTGAAGCCAAGTAGTCAGTAGAAGCCAGAGGTATAATAGGAAGGAAAGCCGACCTCTTGCCTCAGGCCACAAATTGACAATATTGGGAATATTGGCAAATCTCAAGGCTGGAGAAGGAGAGTATTTCAGTTGATATTTGTCTTCGTCTGAAACAGTAGCAATCTTACCCAATGTGACTTTTAGGAAATGATAGATTTGTAGCAAAAATAGCATTTTCTAGATTTTGGATGTTTTCACCTTTTGAAAATGTAATCATATTGTCAATAAAAGAAATGCTGTGTTTCTTGAACTCAACCCACCACAACTGATATGCAATTATAGGTCTAAAAGAAACAATAGATACCAATAAAATCCATTATTTAATACTCTTCAAAATTATATAATTATTTCTTACTGTAAAACAAGGCTTATTTTTGTAATTTTCCCTATTTCAAATTTCATTCCACTGATTATGAGATTTGATATGTTTGGAGATCTATTATTACAAAAATTTTCCAGATAATTTTTATATTATCTTTAAAAACTTTGACCTTCTAAGAAAACACCCATCTTATAACCTAATAAAAGTATCATGGAATTGAAGTATCCTTACTTTAAGACATATTTTTAAACTTTAAAAATAAAGATCAATATTGTACTTATTTATAAACCTTAGCTAATTCTTTAGCATCTCTAAATTTCAATAGTAAAAAATTAGTCCCTCTTGTACAACATTTTCATCAGTCATCTCAAGTGCCAAGTAGACAAAACAAAGGAAAATAAATTTAATATAATTATTCAAATATCTTATCTCAAAAAGGAATCATTGAAAGTTATTTAAAAGTAATTCAGTTACACCTACTGTTTTTTTTTTAAGTGAAGGATTTGCTTTCATGTTGATAACAATAAAAAGTTTAAATGGTTTAAGCAATTTTCAAATGCATTTTATTCTTCTTTTTAGGTTCATATCAATCTCTTTCCCCTTATTGATATAGTTAGATTACATTTCCTTATTTCCTCTGCCTTTTTGCTTTACAGAGCCAGCCCATCTCCTCCAAGCAAAATAGAGATATCAAAAGTGACAGACCATTCATTTCACACCAGTTAATAGGAGGATTCTAAAATTTATCAGTTTGAAAGATATTCTTTTAAGCTGGAGGTTTAGGAACAGTTTATGAATACACATGAAGGTGAGAAAGTACAGCACCTTATAAAGTGTCTGGAACTGAGCACAGAGGATCTTCCCCTGTAAAGATCATGAAATTGAAAACAGTTTTGTTGCTTATTTTTTTGTTTGTTTGTTTGTGTTCATAATCTCAGTTGAGTCATCTAATTTTTTGACCATTAATTTATTTATTGTTCAATAAAAGTAGAGTAAACTAATATATATTTATATAAATATAATATTTAATAATATAATAAACATAAAATATATAATATATGAATATGTGTTATAGAAATACATATATATTCTTATATTTTATATAATATAAATATATTTATAATTATAATATATAATTATATATTATATATCATATAATTATAATATATAAATATAAATAAATAAAGCAAATACCATATATATTATATATATATTATTTATTTATTTATTTGCATGCAGTAATGTAGTACTTGGGATTGAAACCAGGGGAATTCTACCTCTAAACTACATTTCCAACCAATTTTATTTTTTGTTTTGAAACAAGAGTCTCACTAGGTACTAAGAGTCTCTCTATATTTCTTTTTTTTTTTTTTTTTTTTTTGCGGTACTGGGGATTGAACTCAGAGGCATTCTACCTCCCAGCTATACCCTCAGCCCTATTTTTTAAATTTTTGTTTTGAAACAGAGTCTCACTAAGTTGCGGAGGGCCTCACTAGGTAGCTGAGGCTGGCCGCGAAACTGGACCCTCCGGTCTCAGCCTCCCGAATGCTGGGATTACAAGCGTGTGCCACCACGCCCAGCTGAGTCTCTCTATATTTCTGAAGTTGGCTTTGAACCCGTAAACCTCCTGTGTCAGCCTCCCAAGTATTGGAATTACAGATATACACACCATGCCCAGTTTATCTGCCATATTTAAATAAATAAAAATTCACAGTTCTTGAAGAGATAATTATTTTGAGATAATAAAAGTTTCCTTTCTCCACAATGTAACTTTGGATATGTCCACAAAATTGTATAAAATATTGAATATTTGTCATTGGAGAATTTGTTACTAGGCAGAATTGTCACCATACAAAGACAAAGGGCTAGACTGTACCACTCATCACACTCCACAAACACTTTGAGTCAAATTGGCAGGAACATAGGTTTTATTTAAATCCCAATCTGAGCTTTGGAAAAAGATAGAAGAAATTTTTTTGTTTCAAATCATCATCTTTGGAGAACTCAAGGACAAAGGAAATGTTTATAAGAGGAGATGTAAGTCAGCAAAAGGCAGAATATATGCATATGCAGATTTAGATAGCCAGGGACCCTGTCAGTTTCTACATCCTTGGCATCTGCCAGGCCAGGAAAGGGCAGCCCTTTGCTTTACTCTCAGTATGAGGAAATGCAGAAAAAGAATTTCAGAATTTAAAACAATTTAGAGTCTTAATTCTCAGTATGAGAAAATTGTTCTTAATTTCAGAGGGAGTTTGTTTCAATTTGGCTTCCAGTTCTTACTCCATCATTTAAACATGGAGCAAAGTATGATCCTGAGAAAGTTACTTGATTAATGTCTTTGAGGTTATATTCCTAATCTATAAAATGATAAGTCATAGATTATAGTGATCCAGGAAAGAAAAGGGGTGCTAGGTATTATCATCATTGTGTCATAAAAATATCCTACCAGTAGAAGTAGCACGGTTCAGGGTGTTTGATTCTGAAGATATCATCCAGGCACATGCATGACCCAAGGACATTAACAAAAGATGCAGCTTTGGTCACGTGTTTGGAGCAAACTCTGACCTGGAAGTAAGAGCAGCGTTAGTTTTCTGACCTGAATAGTTCTGGAGTTCTATGAATCTATCAAAAGGATAATAGCTCTAATACTGCCTGTAATGATAGTGTATACCTGTAATCCTAGTACTTGGGAGGCTAAGGCAGGGGGATCACAGGTTCAAGGACAGCTTGCAGTAATTTAGCAGACCACTTCACAATAAACTAAAATAGGGCTAGTAATGCAAGACAAAGGTAGAAAGTCACTGAGTTCAATCTCCAGTACTGCAAAAACAAAACAAAATGCTCTAATACTTCTGAAGCCCCAAATCTCTTCAAGGAGCTTGGCTCAAACCTGAGACTTTTATAGTTCTCTTTCTGGAAATATCCTAGCCTACCTTCTTAGGCTAACTGGACAGAAATAGACTGTCTTGGTGACTCCTATTTCCTTTTCTGCTACTTCTGAATTTGATAATTAAAATAAATTGCTTCAGGTGTATCATATTATGAGGTCAGTTACTATTATTTATTTTTGTTTTATCCTTCACTACACAAAATTGAGAATACTGAGATGAACTTAGAATGTATATTTTTTCTATTCTGTTTTATTCACCTAAATGAGAATCCTTTGCTGATTCATTCTCTGAGAAATAACCATACCAAAAAAAAAATTAAATAAATAAGTAACTTTCTAACCAGGCTTGCTCATACCTGGAGTGATATAAGAATATCTGTGTAATTAGAAAAAAGAAGATGGAAAGCATTTTATTCAATTACAATTCATGAACTCTTGGGAGCAAGACACATAGATATGTACACAGAAACCTATAATCATAGAGATAAGAGAGATAATATTATCAACTTCAATAAAAACTGAACATTTGTGAAAAGAATTCCAACTGAGACATTTGATAATTATAAGATGATATTAATACAAACAAATATAAATGCATCTGACCAAGTTCTGCCTGCATTAGTCTCTATTCACATTCTCAAAAGTACTTAATGGTGTTTCTTTTTTTTTTTTTTTTTGCGGTACTGGGGATTGAACCCAGGGGCATTCTACCTCTGAGCTATACCCCCAGCCCTATTTTTTTTTATTCTTTATTTTGAAACCGAGTCTCATTAAGTTGTGGTGTGCCTCACTAGGTAGCTGAGGCTGGCCGCGAACCCGGATCCTCCGATCTCAGCCTCCCGAATGCTGGGATTACAAGCGTGCGCCACCACGCCCGGCTTCTTAATGGTGTTTCTAATATTTTGTTAGTGCTTCAGCCCAAATTCCATTCTGATCATTATACATTAAGTTCTGGTGGCTATAGACAGAAAATTGGGACCCAGGAAAATTTATATAGCTCAGAGTACTAATACAGAAGAAATACAATGATAGAGAAATGAGTTTTTATTGTAATACAGATGCCAAATCTTTTGTTCACAATTTCTAAAAATATTTGTTTAAAGTATCTAAAAATTTAATAACAAACAGTTTCTATTAATCACATAACTCCAAATTGAACTTATCTTGATGAGTATTTATTTCTTGTTTAAATATTTATATTCATTTCTTGCTTCATGTTTTGAGTATACTAATATGATTATGAGCCCACTGAGATGTTATACAATGTAAGTATGGTAAATACTTACCATAAAAGTAATGTTTATATAAAAGCAACTGACTTTGGTTCCTTTGTTTCAAATAAAACATATCTCACAAGAAATTTTTAAAGGGCTCATCAGTCATATACACTTATATGAAAACAAAGGGGCTCTCATTTTAAAGGGAAAATTTTAAATTACAAATTAGATCTAAAGTGCAATGATTTAAATACCTCAAATAAGAGCCCACCCCCCCCTTTAGGAAGATTTCATTGTCTTCTAGATACATCTCACTTGATTGGTTATATTATCTTTTGAAGCAAGAAAATTAACATTATGTTTGTATTTCCTGCTTTGCATGTTTGATTAATCAACTAAAATACAAATCTAAGTTATAACATTTATTTCAGATTGTTGTCTCAGGTCCCACATTTATGATTTACAAATTTGAATTCAGTGACAAAATTACAGAGAACATAATTACAACAAAAGGATGATAAAAAATTTACTGTCTCAAAAATACCAGGTCAGAAGAAGAAACACAGATGCAGCTGTGTAGTTGCATATTTTTGTGTTCTTTTTATTGTCTCCTGTTTAGAGGAACATCTGCTTCATTTCCCAAACTACTAAAGAGACTTCGGGCCCTAATAGATGCCACACTGAGTTTTATGGATGATATTAGTTGAGTTCATCTCTTCTCTTTATTCATCTGAGGAACATCTTTCTCATAAATCAGTGTTTAACTAGACATCTTGATAGGGGGATTGTTGAAATTCTTTATAAATCTCTGAAACCTTTATTTGTGACTATCTTTTTTAAACTTAAAACTTCTCATAAAATATCTATATATTATAAACATAAATTTGTTAAAAGAACAAACTTAAAATTTAAAGAATATTATGTGTAAATAGTACACTAAGTTCAATGAATTGGAATGCATAGGAATGTCTATGTACTTATTTCATATCTAAATTCATATGAAAGTATTAACATCTGTTTGAAAACATCAACCATATAACTATTTAACTAAGAAAGTTTAGCATATTTTACAATGACTATAATTGGGTGACTGTGGAATCTTGGAGATTGTATTATAATAGTATTATGTAAGACTATAATAAATTTAGAACCTAGTGAGTTGACCTTATTTTGAAATGTACACAGTTACCATAAAACTTTAGAATGTCATACCAATGCAACACAAGAAGATAAAGAATTACAGCCATTAGAAGATTTCATATATATATGAAATACATATATGAATACATATATATATATGAAATACATATATATGAAATACAGATATATGTTTTAAGCGATATTTATATATAATAGATTTTGCTTAGAACAGAAAATATTCATAAAACATTCTTTAAATATACAGACTTTATATTATCATTAAAGAGTCACATTCTTGATTATCATTTTTTTTAAAAATGGGGATTTAGATATATTCATAAATATACAGTAAAATCTGTGCATAAATAATATAACCTGCAAATGACTGCATAGGTCTACTACAAAGAAAAAGTAAGTTAGACTCACTTCATCATCTCCACTGTCCATGTGATAATTAAGTTGGTGTATGTAAAGATCAGGGCAATCATTATTTCACATAAAATATTCTCCATTTTAAAGAGACTAGAATTGTGGCACACAAAGGCCAAAGATTCTCCATTGCAATAGTTGATGTCATATGTGATATAGTAATTGTTTCTGGATTGAGCATAGTTGGTGAGTCATAGAGAAGCTAAAGAGTTCTGTACCATAGCTGGGAATAATGAAAATTGAACACTATTCATCTGGGCAGTGTGTTGTGTATATGTAAAATCTGTGACAGATATAGTCATTCTGCTACGGAAAGGAAAACCAACCAAAGAACAAGGCCAACAAAAAATAAAACTAGAGAATAACTAAGAAAAACTAGTTTATTTTTAAATTATGCAATAATATCAAAACTTCTAAAATTATGTTAAGTATAAGGCAAAGTAAATTTATTTTAGTTTTTTCCATTTTTCTAAGAATTGGGCCAGAGATATAGAATTGGACTATTAGAGGGAGGGGATGAACAGAGGGACTTTATTTTTTTCTTCTCAATGGGTTAATTTTATACCAAATATACTATTATTTAATTATATTTATGAACAAAATATTATTAATGAATTAAAAGTCAATATTATTTGTTGAATATACAACTTTATAAACATCAGTATCATAAGAAAGTGTTACAGATCTTTTGAGGGTCTAGACTTTGCAGCCCACCCTCTGAGTATCTGAAGAGTACAGAGTAACTGAATAAGGCAACACATCTTCTTCAGTCTTTCTGTCTCAGTTTATCCACCTGAAAATAGATAAAAATAGTACTTGTCCCAACAAGGTTGTGTGATGACTAAATAATATGTCTCTTACACATGGAACAATTTTGACTCACAGGAATCATTCAATGATAGTTGTGAATATAATATTATTATAATTACTTTTATTATATATTAGTGGTAGTATATTCACAAAAACATTTAAAGTGTATTATGCTATGTGAATATATGTCACTATCACCATAATTTACATTATGATGTAAAATTATAATACACCAATAAAAGTATATAAAAATAAAATAAAGTATGTTGTCATGATTATCACTCCTTATTCCCCACAATCATCATTACTATTGGGAGATACTTATTATTAGGGTTTTAAACAGTAAAATATATTTTTGGTACTGAGAAATGAATGCAGGAGCATTATACTTCTGCGCTATCCCCCCCAGACCTATTTTTAAATTTTTATTTTAAAACAGGGTCTCACTAGGTAGATGAGAGTCTCACTATTTGTCTTCAAGTCTGCAATCCTCCTGTCTCAGCCTTCAATGTATTGAGATTATAGGCATGCATCATCATGGCCAGTTTTTATTTTTTATTCTAATTGTTAAGATGTCTTAATTTATTTTGTCAAATACAATCTTGTAAAGGTTTGATCTGAACTATTGAAAATTATAGGCATTCCAAGTGCTTGCTGAAAAAGTACGTGGTGTTTGTATTTGTTCTCCTATTCATATAGGAATATACCATAGAATATACTAGTATGGAAAACTGAGATTTTAAAATGCTAGGCGCTGAGTAGATGAAGTTGTTCATTTTTGTACCTCAGATTTTTGTAGAGGGTAATTACTTTAGAAACATCTTTTTCTGTCCAAATATTACTAAATTTATTATACAACTCCCTCGATGTTTTGAAACATAGACCTATTTTAGTTCAGATATCAAAGGAAAAACTCTACAATATTCTCTGCTTTTGAGTGGATTACTGTGTTTGAAATGTGGCAGCTGTGGAGACTCAGAGATTCAGTGAAAATGTGTTTCAAACAAACTGACTTGAGGTGTTAAGTGCTTTTTTGTTGTTGTTGTTTGTTTGTTTAGAAAGCTTACACTTAAATACTGAGTTAAACATATCTTCAGAATGACCATATATTCTAGGTAAAAATCCTACTAGACATTGTCTACATGCATGCTTATATGTTTTATGTGCACACACCACACGTGTAAAATCTTTGCCTATGTGTGTATCTGTGTAGAAGGGAAGATTAAAGACAGAGGTGTCTATCAACAGAAGAATGGACAGTGAATATGTGGTATATATACACAATGGAATTTTACTCAACTATAAAGAAGAATAAAAATTAGGTCATTTACAGAAAAAGGGAAGGAGCTACAGTGTTTTATGCTAAGTGAGACCAGCCATCAAGTTTAAAAATTGTACAAATTTTTTAAAAGAATGTAAATTTAAAGGAAAAGAAATATTCTGTGAAGTGCAAAATTTTATTCACAAAAGTAATCTCAGAGCCGGGCGTGGTGGCGCACGCTTGTAATCCCAACATTTGGGAGGCTGAGACCGGAGGATCAGCTATCTAGTGAGGCACTCCACAACTTAGTGAGACCCTGTTTCCAAATAAAGAATAAAAAATAGGGCTGGGGGTATAGCTTGGAGGTAGAATGCCCCTGAGTTCAATCCCCAGTACCACAAAAAAAAAAAAAAAAAAAAAAGGTAATCTCAGATTAAAAGCTATATAAGTTTATAGTGGACAGAATGGTGCTATTTTGATATCCCTTAAGGCTCATCATTCAAATCTAGTGCTGAGGTGTTTCTGAATGCTGGGTCTACAACACACAATCACATCGTTAATATCTAGATATGAAAATTTGATTATGTAAACACAGCTGCTTTAGTAGGATATCCACATTGACTTAAGCCCTGTCACATTTTAAAGAGTCATAAGATACTATGGTGCAACGGTCATCTTAATAGCTGGGCCTTGAACAAGGATTTGGCCCACTGGATTCTTGCAAGGCAGATGATTCCAAAAGAAGGAACACATGGCATTTCCCACTTCGCATTATTATATTCTGGAAATTTGGGGTGCTTTGGGTTTTGCTTTCACATTAATTATAAAGAAAAATTTCTTAGAGACACAGGATGGCTAAACAGATTGTGAAAAGAACAATGCCTCAGCCTGTATCAGAGATATCCATTAACCCTCTACAAACATCAGGAATTGAACTTTACAAGCTTAACTACTAACCAAAGATACTTAGGTCTACTACTTTTTATCTGTGAGTAAAGAAAGCTTTAAGACAGATAGTTTTTCTCTGTCTGAAACACCTCCCCCTTGTCTCACCACTTATTAACTACTTCCTAGCTACCTGACAAGAGCTGAGCAAATAGTGAAGATTTAATCTAATGAACAGCGTTTCCTCTCCATCGTTAACCTTTAACACTGTTTTCATACTAAAAGAATTTTTATATACGTATTAAATTCTATAACCTTTGCTGTTTTCTTAATCTCATCAAATACTATGGAAAATAGCTTTTCTAGTTAAAGATGTACTCACTCAACTTTAGAGAAAACAAGTCTGTAAAAATTCCTGCCTCATTATAAAAAAGAGTATAAGAAATGGTGGCTAACAAGAATTAAACAGATACGTTTCCAGTACTGCATTGGGTGTGAGCATATTCTTGCAACCTTGTCCTGATCCCCACCTAACAAGGGACCCCCGACCCTGCTGCCTCAAGGGCTGGCTCCTGACACTATGGTGTCAGAATTTGAGTTCCTTTTTGAACTCACAGAGGAGTGAACTACATTAATAAATTACCTGCTGGTTAACAATCAAGAATTTCATGTATGCACCATACATTCAAAATTATGATGGAAATCCCTTGAGATCAGCTTTATGTAAAACTCTGATGAATCAATAACAGCTATTTTATGAGGAACTCAAAAATTGTTCTATGATTATTTAGCTGGGTGTGGTGATGCACCAGTACTTGAGAGACTGAGACAGGAGGATCACAGGTTTGTGGCCAGACTCAACTACTTACTAAGGCCCTCTGCAAGTTAGTGCGACCTTGTTTTAAAAACAAAGAATAAAAAATAGGGCTGGGGTATAGCTCAGTGGTAGAATACCTCTGGGTTCAATACTCAGTACCTCAAAAAAATAGATTCGTTATTTAATATATTTCTATTTTTAGAGAATATGAACATCTTCAATTTTATCCCTGTAACCAGCAACACTTTGTTTACTAGATTTTCACTGTCTATATAACTCATTATACTTTCTGCTGTTTTCTATTACTTTCTTTCATTTTAATACATAAATTTAACACAAATCAAATCAGCGGAGTTAAAAATCTAATTTAACTTATATAATACTTGATTATTGTCATTAATAATTTCCAGTGGGTCTGCTACGAGTTTTAACATTAAGGTAATTATTCTAATTGCATGAGCAACTTTAATTGTTAGTTGGTGCTCTTCTTGGTGCAATTATGTGGAAAAGTGATATCAGATAGTCAAAACAATTAAAGTGGTTAATGTAGTTGTTGAAAGATGGAAATTAGTCTTCAGAATTTTAAGCAAGGCTTAATTTATGTTCCAAGATATTTTTTAAAAATTCTTTCATATGATGTGGAAACTAGAGAGAAAATAGAAGATAAAAGGAACTTCATGACAATAGGAGTGAGGAAAGGTAGGCTAAAGGAGGCTTGAGAAAGAAAATAGGCCAAATATTATGTACATACAGGAAATATCACTAACAACATTACTAGTATGTACAGAGAGGGAGGAAGGGGATAGTGAACTGGGGTTAGGAGGGAATCACACTGAGAAATGCTCTGTGCATATATGAATGTATCACTTCAAATCTCACCATAATATGTAATTATATTGTACCAATAGCATTCTATAAAATTCTTTCATATGAATATATGTACAGAAAATGAAAATAAACTCTGACTCATCAAATATCTAAAGTAGTCTAGATATCATGTACAATGTTGAAATTAGTGACTCAATACAAAAAGCATAAAGTTCATATTACTTTTCCAAAGTAGTCTTCAATTTAGGGATGAAATCTCACATTTTAATTTAGTCCTTATTGCAGTTAATGGTACACTGCAATAGTGACCTATTTCAGTGAGAAGTCAATCTGTATTCACTTAAATGAAACAAAGCTAACTATGAGATCTATAACTATGCCCTGATCAATTAAGTTACTTCAAGAACAATGTAATCATTAGTACCATTGACATGTTAATATAAATAATTATTGAATATTTCTAATGTTGCTTGAGATAGTGTGTATCTACCAAAAAAGGGAAAAATAAGTTGCCTATAAGATATCCTCTGTTTTTCCTCTTATTGTTTCTAATGAGAAATGTACCTATTTACCTCATAAAAATATGATCTCAATAAGTCCTTTTACTTTACTCATTTACTGTTTTCCTTAACTAATTTCTTGGCCTACTAACTGCTGTTTTGGTTGCAATAAACAAAGATAAATTCTAGTTTTGGAATAAATGTAAAAAAGGAGTAAGAATAAAGAGAAAATTGATTGCAAGATCAGCAAGATCTAGAGCCAAAGAACCAGAAGACAGTAGAGCTCTGTATTCCAGAAGAGCTTTCAGGACCATAGGTTGATATCCTTAGCCTCTGACCCAGGAATCTGTCTATATTCTTCTTTTCTAGCATTTCTGTTTCATTCTGTGACTGTTGACTCATCTCATATATTTATATTATGGAATTTTAAAATCACAGTGTAAGGTGACTTTACTCTGTTCAAATCAAAAAGTTTTAGCTGGGCTCAGTGTGTTTTGGCTATTTGCCAGTTCTAGTCAAATAATTTATAATTGGGGTAAAAGAAGCTCCCTGATCCAAAGATGTGGATGAATTGTAGAAAAATAGGGTTAAAAGTTTTTATCTTCATAACAAAAGTAGAGAAGGAATCTATTACTTTTTTTTTTTTTTTTTTTGTGGCACTAGAGATTGAACCCAGGGGATTCTACCTCCGAGCTATAACCCCAGTTCTATTTTGTATTCTATGTTTTGAAACAGGATCTCACTAAGTTGCAGAGGACCTTGCTAAGTAGCTGAGGCTGGCCGTGAACCTGGATCCTCCTGTCTCAGTCTCCTAAGTACTGGGATTACAAGCATGCACCACCATGCCCAGTTTAGGAATTTATTTTTGTTGCAAATATATTTTTCCTTTGGAAAGGCAGTATGACTTCAGGATGGAGAATGGATTTGGCAGGAATAGATACTGAGACCAACCAAAAAACTATTGTGTCTCAATCAAAGGTTAATGACTATATGGGGTAGGGTGGTAACAGTAGAATTCAAGATAAATATGACCTTTTAAAGTGACTTGGCAGTCAAAATCACCAAGGACAAATGATGAGACAGGGGAAAGAAGTGAAGAAGGACAGGTGTTCTTTTTTGGTTTTAGGTGGTGGGATGTCATTATTCTCAGAAACAGAGATGACGGAAAAAGAGATATGTGTTGCATTCTAAAATTCATTTAATACCTCCATAGCATATTGTGTAAGAAAATTTATGATTGGCAGAAATTTTATTATGACTCAAAATTCACTAAGAATTCTGACATTAACAAATATCTTCATTACGATTTATGTATGTGATAGTTGTATTTTTGTTGCTGTGACCAAAACACCTGACGAGAAAACTTAGAACAAGAAAGGTTTATTTGGTCTCAGGATCTCAGAAGTTCAGTTCATGGTCAGCAGGCTCCAAGGCAGAAACATCATGGCAGCAGGTGTAGGGAGGAAAACTGATCAACTCATGGAAATCAGAAAGCAGAGAGAGAGGGAATGAAAGAAAACAGAGACAAACGTCCCCAAGGCCACATCCCCAGTGACCACACCCCACCTGCCTATAGACACAACCCAATAAACTCATTTACATTGCTAATCCATCAATGGATTTACCCACTGATGTATTTTAACTGCTCATGACTCAGTTATTTCATGCCTGAACATTGCTGCATTGCCAACACATGAGCTTCTCTGGAAGACATTCCGTATCCAAACCATACAATGTATAGGAAATTAGAAACTTTGAAAATTGTAATGCTGCTATAAAAGGTTGTGGTAGACTAAATAATACTTTACAAAGGTATTGCCACAGTAATACAGAAACTTGTGAATGTAACCTTAAATGGAAAATAAGAGTTTTGTACACATAATTACATATCTTGAGATGAGGAGATTATACTGGGTTATATAATAGGTCCTATACATTAACTACATGCATCCACATAAAAGATAGGCAAAATATTTTGACAGATAAAAGAGAAAGCAGTGATAACAGAAGATGAAAGAGCAATGCAGGCACCATCCAAAAAATGCTGGCATTGACCAGAAGCCTAGAAGCCGGAGATGGATTCCCCTACAGACTCCAGGGGAACCACAACCCTGCTGACACTGTGGGTTTCTGCTGGGCAATACTGATTTCAGATTCTTAGACTCCAGAACTGACAATAAATTTAACCTTTTTTAAAGCAATCAATTTCATAGTAATTTGTTAGAGTAGCCATAGAAGACTAACACAAGCAGCTATCTGAACGTTGCTTTTATACTTAACATATATACTTATGACATAGACATCTTCTTAAATGATGTTAAAATATGTCTCAGGTCAGAATATTCTGCTCACTGAAGGACATCTGAGTTCTCATGCTCCACACTGCCCAAAACTAGTTGGTGTAGGATACTCACCAACTAGTTAAGTCCCAGATAATTACAGATATACATTTTGTAGAATGTAAAGGTCTACATACAATATTATCATGATGTTGAAATTTAGATAGCATATTTCATTTTAAACAAAGTCAATGAATTTTTTTTTCTAAGAAATAAGTTTTGTTGAAATTACTGACATAAATTAAGCTCAGTTTTGGCAACTACTTAAATAGTTAGCTGCACACTTCAATTAGCATTACCACCATACATTCAACTGCAACACACCAAACTTAGAAGAATTCCTCTTACAATGATAATGATAATCTTAAAGCTCTTTATTGTTTTAGATTTCTCTTAAGGAGAATAACAGTTTTAGAAAATATTGACAATTGTTTGGGTTTATTACTTAGCAAGAGTCATATATAAATTATAAATATAAAATATCACTGAAATCAAGCATAGTAGCACATGCCTGTAATCCTAGTACTTGAAAGGCTGAGACAGGAGAATTTCAAGTTAGAAGTTAGCCTCAGCAACTTTGTGAGGTCCTCATCAATTTAGTGAGACTCTGTTTCAAAAAATTAGGGTTATAGGTTTTGGGGGTATAACTCAGAGGTAGAATGCTCCTGGGTTTAACCTCCAGTACCATCAAAACCAAAATATATATTTTTGGGGGGAGGATATTCAACCCCCAGTATTATACTTTAATAATTATATATGATAATTTACATGTTTTATATATATATAAATATATATTTTGCTAAAGGGTACCTAGAATACTCTATATAACCTAGTTTATAGGCAACAAATGAATCATTAAGTTTTTAAAATAATAAATTTTCACATAATATATAAATAATATAAATAAATGGGTAAACTTATCATGTACAGATGAATGAAGGTGAGCAAATAGTTATTCTCACTAATCTAATATGTATGTTTGCAAAGAACACCTTTTTAAAGGAGTTTTTATTTTTTTAGTATGAATTCTATGTAAAAGGCAACTAATAATATAAAATAATTGCAGAAAACATTGTTCCACAGGATAGGTCTCATGAGATGTTTACAAACTGATATATGACCTTAAACTTGAGGAAGCATTGAAGATAACAATATCAAGTATACAAATTTGAGTAGGGATTTCTTACCTTGTGCATTCAATCATTTTTTCTTAAGTTTATAATTAAATGGAGAGCATATTTCTTTCTTAGTACTATACTAGTGATTGCCTTTCACTCTTATTGTACCCCAAAGATGTTAGAAATGGCTCTATATGTATGCACAGACTAAAACTACTAATGCTAGCTAACAAGCACACACACACACAAACACACACACACATCTATATTTCTTATTTGCACATACATACATATATACACACAAAACTATAATGTCATGAAATTGCTTGTCCTAATTCTGAGATAAATTAATATCATGTATTATCAGATATCCAGGTATTTAAATCTGTAATTACAATGCCTTTTCTTTAGTTGTATTACATTACCTTTTTTTTCTTAGTTTAACAATTGTTTCTTTATTTTTTCCTTTAATTTCAGTAAAGTAATCCTTAAATCATGCAAGAATATTGGTGCAGAGAAAGAGAGACAACAATTGAGGAAGTGAAAAAGCATATGTAGTAGATGTCAAAATTTTAGGAATGTGAGAAAATTTATATGGGGACTCCATGTATTCTTCTTGAGACTTTACCGTGATTCTGAAATTATATCAAAATAAAGTTAAAGATACAATATCTTTATTTAAGGAGATCAGCACCTTTCTCCAACCCTTGCACAGAGAACACCTTCCATCACCACTGTCAAAGCTTTGGCACTGCCTAAGCATTGTTTTAGTTTTCTCCTTTTTGGAAACCCATGGATTTCTCTTAATCCCCTACCAGCTCAGCTCTACCACACAAGCATGTATTTAAATATATTACAAGGAATATTATCATTTTTGTAATTGAAGCATTTTCAAGTTATCAGATTTCCAATAGTACCCAAAGTAAAAGATGTCTTATACTTAAAATAGATATATTAGCTGCCGAAAATAACTTGAAAATATTTTCAATTAGTATTATTCACATTAGTGATTTAGTTTCTTCCCTATGACTGTTTCTTGTGGGTCAGTTCTTCCATTTCAAATGTTTGGATCCCAAATATCATGCTATTCTTTTTTATCCTATAATCTAGATTTTCAATCTATATTTCCTAGTACTCCAGTCTGAATAGTGTTGGCAGCTTGAGAGTTAGTGGACCATGGGCATTAAACAATACTGTATCAAATCATCTCTTTAGCACAAAACCAATTTCTAGTACATTATGGAAGCATTATGTAAAGAATAAGTAAATCAGAAGGTAATTACCTAGTCTGGCCTTAAACCTGTGATCCTCCTATCTCAGCCTTTAAGTAAGGGGATTACAGGTATGAGGCACCACACTCAGCTCAGGATCACCTTATTTTTAGGCTCTGTTATTGTTATTGTTTGACAAGATATGAAATTAAAAATTGGCACGTGACAGAACCTGGAGTCAGGATGTTTCATTCCTATAAACTTGTGATTTTCAACTTTATTCAGTCATGAAAAACCTTCTTGTGCAGAATCATCTCAGATTAAACATAACATGTTGAATGTTTCTTTTATATGATAGCATTGTTTATCAGTATTTAGAACAAAAATCCAGAGGAAGGCTGTCTACACTTGCTTATTTTATGCCACTTTCATGATGACTTCATATTATATGATCAAATTGAAAACTATTAGAGAAGCACACACAAAAACATGTTAGGTGATTTTATTTTAAATAAGCATTTTACATTTTCCTACATAAGCAACAGATTTGTATGTTTTCCTTTAATCTAGTTGGCATAAAGATATATCTGTTATGAATATTGCCAGAATTATGATAAGCAGTCATAGACCTGAGTTAGTAGTTTGTGAACATCAAGTACTTGATATAGAAATCATATTTCCATAAACTTGTTCTGTATTTTACACTAGAGGTATTATATTAATGTGGACAAACTTGGAAATATTTTCCAATAAATTCATGAAACTGATTTTTACAACTTTATTGCAAGTGAAAAAGAGAAGTGGAAACCAAATATTATTTTAGGTTCTTTATATGCTCTGTACTTTTTCAAACTTCTTATGACAGTTATATGTTCCAAGTTCACCAGATGCAAATCAATTCTTTCCTTGTTCTGGACACAGAAATCTCATGCTTCCTGGTCTTTGTTCCACTTGGTCAGGGCCATTTCATTGAGAGCTGGCCAGTAGATTGTGAATGGGGATTGTTGGTGCCACTTCCACGCTTGGTAGAAAACATCCCAACTGGGCCTCCACACACTTTCTTCATGCATGCGTCAATTAACTGGATACAGATGGTATCCAGGGAACTAAAGGACTGAGGAAGTCTGGAACTAGTTTAATCACCATGATTAGGATATTTCAGTAGAGTTTCCAAACTTCAGTGGAGCTGTGATAAATAAAATTTTCTTTGTTTGAGTCACCAAAAATTGGCGATTGTTTGTTTTAGAAGCTAACACAATAAACTGCTGCATTTTTTTTGCTTTATTTATTTAACAAAAGCATATATGATATATGCCAATGGGTTCTCCTAATCATTTTATGAATATTAAATAACTATCACATGCTACAACAAGGGAACAAATGGAAACATACATTTTTACAACTAATACGTCGAAATCCAAGATTTATATCAGGCACTCTGGCTACAAAGTTTCTGCTCCTAGATTCTGGCTGAATACAAATAATAATAATTATTATTTATTCATTTATTTTTATTTATTTATTTGTGTGTGTGTGTGTGTGGTACTGGGAGTTGAACCAGGGCCATTATGCCTTCGAGCTATACCCCCAATCCTATTTTATTTTTTGTTTTGAAATAGGTTCTTACCTAAGTTGTTGAGGGTCTCCCTAAGTGTCTGAGACTGACCACTCACCTACAATCCTCTTGTTTCAGCCTGCCAAGTACTGGCACCAACTACTTGGCAGTACTATGCACCACCACACCTGGCTACAAATAAGTATTATTTTAAAGAGCACTTATTTGCTAAAGTTTGTGTGTTTTCACACCACTGAGTATTTTAGGAGTTTTGTTTCACACTTAATCATGGAAGAACCAGAAAAGCCATTTGATCTAAGTCTCACATTCAAGGAGGAATTCTAACCAATATAGTTATGTTAGAAGTCATTGTGCATTATGTCTTCTGATAGAATTAGACAGATGTAAAATATTCAAATTCCTATAACTCTATTTCACACTTTGTTATCTAAAATTGTCATGGAGTATCAATATTTGGAAGTGGCGCAGGAAGGCTCTTTATCTCTGAGAATCTTATTTTTTTAGAAGTTACTCCTAAATATCTAAGAAAAATAGTTGAATATTTTATAAAGCTCAATATAAAGTCAACAAAATATCTCACTGAATATGTGAAAGCTTGCAGAATCTTAAGGAGCAGTCCACCGGGTAAGCCTCTAATGAGGCTACTATAGGCAGAGAAACGTGACAAAACAGGCTAAATCAACTAATTTACTTGTCTTGTAGTAAACCTCAAAACTCCTTAATGCTCATCCAGTTCTGAGAAGAATGACATATATCATTATTTTCTATATACCACAGGAAATTGATAGGCCATATCTAATTAGGAGTCATGCTATTGATAAAGGAACTAGGGGCTAGAGTTCCTGGGCCACCTCTGACTTGTTTAGAAGAGATTCCTGGGATTTATAACTTTAACTTGGTACTACTGAAAAGAAAGGAAAGAACTGGCTAATGAAATGTCAAACTGTAGCCTCTCTGAGGGCTTGGTTTGTCTCTACATAGTGCACACGAGTCAGCACCATGCTTCAGCTGAAATCCCTGCACAAGACCAGAGCTTTCAGTTGTGAAGAACACTTGAGTTTTTTTCTTTCCTTTCTGTCACTCATTTTCCCCTGATTTCTTAAACTAAAACTATTTCTTCTTTTATGGAATAATTGAATCCATGGGACTTGGGATTACTGTGAAATGACTGTGTAGTGTGCTGCCTTCTATCCATCTATGTAAGTGGCATCATGCATATGTGACTTTGGTCACACTGCAAAAGCCTTCCCAAGTAGCACTAGTGAGACTGTATGTGCTTGTGTTTATGTTTGCCTGTCAAAATTTATCAATTTTAATTATCCAAATCTTTCTTTCATACACTGAACTACCTCTAAATCAATTTAAACTTCATTTATTATTTTATTAGTCATCAAAAGAGATTGAATCCGGAGAAATAGTAAATTGAATAAGTATCCCTTAAAAAGATATCTTGGTGACATAATAAAAGATGCTACAAAATGAGGTTGAGTGAACAGGATTTGAGTTTCAGATTATTTCCCTAATATTTAAATTATTAAAAATTATTATTATTTAATTATTATTTGATCTTGCCTTAAAAATTTGGAGCCTTCATTTCTTTGCCTGTTAAATCAAGTTTAAACTCTATATTATAATGTAAATGAAGCAACAGTACATGTGTAATCTCCTAAACACAATAAAGTTTAGCATTAAGGTCTGAGTTTTTAAAAAATGTATTATTTGCAAAATAGTTAGTATAGGAAAAGTAATACAAAGACTCTCATGGGAAAATGAAGGTCATTATAATTAAGAAATATATTCCAGTTTTGCCTTTTTGTAGCACAGCATGCTAATATTTAAAAATGTCAGTAAATAACTATCAATCAGTAGAGATTTTCAGTGATTTCTAAAGTTTCACTCATTTTTCTATGTTAATCTAAGGAAAACATTTAAAAGACTAAATAATATCTAAGAAAATATGCATGACATTATTTAATTGTAAATA
>PVLC010014582.1:0-39009 GCA_004027655.1 Graphiurus murinus | reverse complement strand
CACCTGACCCCCTGTTTGTGAAGGAGGGCTGCCACCTGCCCCTCCTTGTGAAGGAGGCTGCCCACCTGACCCCCTGTTTGTGAAGGAGGGCTGCCCACCTGCCCCTCCTTGTGAAGGAGGCTGCCCACCTGCCCCTCCTTGTGAAGGAGGCTGCCCACCTGCCCCTCCTTCTGAAGGAGGGCTGCCCACCTGACCTTGCTCTGATTGGAAAGACACTGCCCTGCCGAGCTCTCTCCTCTCCCATTTCTCCTGAGACCGAACAGGAAGGATGTCTTCCATTCAGTTCTTACACCCAGGCTGGCTTTGCCCCAAAGCGAGCACCGTCACATGAATTCTGCCTGGGACTGGGTGGGCCTATCTGTTAGAGATTCAGTGTTTAGAATCCACGGACCCATCAATGTTGGTCACATTCTCCCATACCAACTTTATCAGAAATAAAGTGACACGGTGCCCTTCAGAGGAAGGATTTTTGTGTTATTTTTCAGTTGGTTCATAACCTAGGAGGGTTACCATTCTGGGTTTTTTTTTCTACTCCAGCAGGAGCCTGGAGAAGGGGTAGGAAGAAGAGCTCTGAACACAGGACGTAGAAGCTCCGCTTATGAGGTAAGGAATGCAGCAGGCAGAGGCAGCAGGCAGAGGCAGCAGGCTGGACGCAGAGTGAGGCCCCGCAGCACACTCAACTGTGACGATCGCAGAGTGAGGCAGGATCCAAGCCGGGGCACCACATCGTATGCTGGTTCAACAGGGAGGCACGCTTATTCACTCAGCCAGCAAAGTCATTCATGTAATTAGTTCATAGGAATGCCCTGGACATCCACACACCAACAGTGGTGACCAGGAGATGTGATCCTCGCCCTTGCAGAACTTTGAGAGTTTTTGCATGTTTCCTGGGGGGTATAGACATTGTTATATACTGAACGTGTCTCTCACACTCAATATGTAACAATATATATGGGACCTCAGACGGTGCCCATCTCCCCTCGGCCTCCCATCCATGCTTCTCTGCCACACCAGCCCTTTGAGAAGTTGTTTTCTCAAAGGACACAAAGGTTTTCTGTGGAAACCTAATTCCCAATGTGATGGTGTTTTGAGGTTGACCATTTGAGAGGTGTTTTGATCACAAGGGTCGGAGCCTCATGGGTGGGTTTGATGCCCCTACCAAAGAAGGTCCGGGAGCTTGTTGCCCTCTCCCACCACGTGAGGACAGAGACGAGCTGGCCATGGATGGACAAGGAGGCAGGCCCTCAGCAGACATCGAATCTCTTAACACCTCAGTCTTGGGTTTCCCAGCCTCCAAAACTATAAGTAATAAATTTCTCTTGTTTATAAACCACCCAACTGTTGATATATTACCATAGCAGCACAGAGACAGGCATTAAACAAATAGACATACAAATAAATATGTAATTTCAAATTGCACTAACAGAATCATCAAAGATGTGGGTGACAGATGTCCATTTTATAGATGAGAACGGAGAGTCTGAGGTCTGTTGGGTAAATAACACATTTATATTATAGAAGCATGTTGATCTGAATCATTTAAATTTTTTTTTTTTTTGCGATACTGGGGATTGAACCCAGGGGCATTCTACCTCCGAGCTATACCTCCAGCCCTATTTTTTATCCTTTATTTTGAAACAGGGTCTCACTAACTTGCAGAGTGCCTCACTAGGTAGCTGAGGCTGGCCGAGAACCTGGATCCTCCGGTCTCAGCCTCCCAAATGCTGGGATTATAAGCCTGCACCACCACGCCCAGCTCTGAATCATTTAAATCATCTTAATTTGATACTGAAGCCCTGATCTCTCTCAAAAAAGGCCACCACCCAGGGCAAGGGGACAGGGCTGGAAATCGGGCATGCAGATTCTTAGCTGGCCTCCGTGGGGTCCTGTGAGAGTCACTTGAGGCTTCTGGGTTTCCCACCTGTTGGATAAGAGGATGAAACACAAGACTCCAAAGATCTCTTTCACAGTCCTGACCCCTAACACCAGAGACCAGCATGCAAACTGCATTGTTCCATGGAGCTGAGACTCTGCAAGAGGTCTGGAGCTATCCCAAGAGGCTCACCCTTCCTTCAGAGTAAGGAGTGACCTAGCGAACTCAGCGGGGCTGCCGACAGGGGCTCCATTCCACTCACCCCGTTCTGCGGTTTGAAGGATGGGCGCTCCCCTTTCGTTCTCACTCCTCATGACTTTCCTCTCTACCTGCTGTGGTCCACCGAACCTGGGACTCCACGCTCTTTAGAGGACATGTCCCTACCAGTGAGACATTCTGAAGCTTTTACTAGGTGCAATTTGTTTATTTATAAATTTTATTTGTGTACACTTGTACAGATACATTATTTACAGTAGAAAACAAATAAAAATAAGTAAATGAGGTAAAAATAAAGACAGGTCTATGATGCCTCCCTTGTGATTCTAAAATCCCTCACTTTCTGGAAACAGACAACTTTATCACAAGTCATTTGGTGGTAGTCGGGCCAGGTGTTGGAGGAGCTCCTATGGCTCATTTGCTATGCTTCCATAAACTCTGTCAGCAAGGAAGCGGGGAGCCATGGGGGATTTATACAATTTATTATTCATGGCACAGCATGTCCCAATTGTTTCTTTCACCTTTCAACCCTTACCTCTGTAAGTCCCATGGTGGTGCCACAGGGAGGGCGTGGGAGGTTGAGGAACCCTGATCTTCGAAAACTCCTGGTCTTGTAAAAAAAAAAAAAAAAACTGCTAGCAAATCTGCTTAGCCCTTGCTTCTGAGGAAGACATTATATTTACTACCCCGGGACGTCTCTGAGGAAGGAGACATCTCTAAGCTTTACATTCCTGGAATATCCGTGAGGAGGGCATTGACTGTCTTTATTATACGTAGTCTTTCTATCTCCCAAGGCATATCTATTACATCAGTCATTTGTGAAGAGAGCTTGTTAGAACCCTTTGTTCAGAGGACCCAGACCATGCAGACATGGTGATAAATCTAGAGAAAAATTGTCTCCCAACAGTGGCAAAACCCAGCACGAGTCAGAATCTTCATGGTGTTTGAGGATCTGTTACACATTTTGCTGTGGAAATGTCCATGTGTTTGATGAGTGAGTATGACATTTATTAGCCAGGTGTGGTGGCATATGCCTGGAATCCCAATACTTGGGATTACATTTTCAAGGAGGCTGAGGTTGGAGAATTGCAGGTTCAAGGACAGCCTCAGAACTTAGCAAGGCCCTGAGTAACTTAAGAAGACCTTGTTTCAAAATAAAAAATAAAATGGGCTGGAGGTATAGCTCAGAGGTAGAATGCCCCTGGGTCCAATCCCCAGAGACAGACAGACAGACAGACAGAGAGACAGAATGAGAATGTATTTGTTCTCTGCCCCTTGTTTCTGACACATGGTTCCTAAAAGTATCATAAAATCCCAAGTAACAGGGGTGATATTTTTGTTAGAATATTTGGTCTTCGTTCTCCCATTCCTGACAAGATCTTTGGACCTTTGGAATCTCTGGAGCTATAAGAGTGTCTTTTGCATACTAATGAGAAAACTGGGGCTTGGCGTCCCTGTGGAGCCCAGGCTGGGGCTAGTCAGCTGAAAGACCAAGGCAGGATCAGAAAGATGGCACCTATAGCCCCACCTCTGACCTCTGGGGAGGGGACAGGGTTAGGAGATGGCTTAATCACCAATGGCCAATTATTTAACCAGTCGTGCCTATATAGCGAAGCCTCCATAAAAACCCTACACCTGGAGTCCAGAGAGCTTCTGGATTGGTGAGCACACCCACATTCCAGGAGTGTGGCACATACAAGCTCATGGGGACAAGTTTTGCACTAGGGACTGTGCTGGCCCTGGCCCTGTGCACATCTTGGTTTGACTGTTCATTTGAACCCTTTAGGATACCTTTTGTAGTAAGCTATAAGTAATGTGCTTTTCTTAGTTCTGTGAGCTGTTATAGCAGACCAAAACCTGGGGAGGGTGTCCTGAGGACTTCTGACTCACAGCTGTGTAGTTAGAAGTACTGGAGGCCCAGGACTTTGAATTGGCGTCTGAAATCCAGGCAATCTTAGGGAATCCAGCCCCTAGCTTGTAGAGTCCGATGCTAACACCAGGTGAGTAGCATCAGAACTAAAGTGTGGCTTCCAGGTGATGTTAAAAAAGTTGGTTGGGCCGGGCGTGGTGGCGCACGCTTGTAATCCCAGCATTCGGGAGGCTGAGACCGCAGGATCCAGGTTCGAGGCCAGCCTCAGCTACCTAGTGAGGCACTCCGCAACTTAGTGAGACTCGGTTTCAAAATAAAGAATAAAAAAAAATAGGGCTGGGGGTATAGCTCGGAGGTAGAACGCCCCGGAGTTCAATCCCCAGTACCGCAAAAAAAAAAAAGTAAAAAAAAGTTGGTTGGTTTGAGAAGAAAGCCCCACAATTTGGTGTCAGGAGTGTTCTGTGGGTAAACATGTTTCCATTCAGTGGGTGTCGTCCTGGGTCTTGCTGGGTATGGTATGAGTTACTTGGTGCACACACTGTTCTGCCTTTCTAGAAAATTCTGTAATCCAAAGAATATCTAGCCTCAAGGATTTCAGGTAAGAGATTATGATTCTGTAGAAAAAGACATTTTATTATTTTTTCCCGTGCTCCAAAGGTCTTGCATGTGCCTGTTCTGGATATTGTTTTCTAGAGAAGTATGACTCCAAGAGTGACTTGCACATCAGATGTTGGTCCATGATAGGCTGAGTGTGGGTCCAGATGTAAATCACATCTGTGGCTAGCTCAGCTGACTGGTTTCCTAGCCAGACTTTAATAGAGGACTCAACAGGCTGCTTTTCATGTTGCTGCATGTTCCACAGCTCAGCATGGAGGGGCACTTTGAGAGGTGCTGGTGTGTAGAGCGAACCCCTAAGGCCAGGAGCCACCTTTGCCTCCTCACCCCAACCCAGGGCCTCAAGCATGCCCCCCACTGGGCACTCTTCTCCGCCCTCGCGGTGGGGTTTCCTGCCTGGTGGCAGGCTCTCCCTTGCATTCCCCTCTCCCTATCTCTGAGCCTCATTCTTTCCCCTCTCCCCAGCCCTGTCTTCATGTCCAGTTCTAATCCCGCTTCCTCTAAAAGTGTCAGGTGTCTCCCGTGTGGGAGAATCTGCCCCTCGGCTCTGAACCTCTGCAGCAGCATGTCCACAGTTCTCGCCCTATGGTCACATTGATTAATTTGCAGTTAGTTTACAACTCCTCTACCCCGACGGCTGTACATTTCCCTGCAGTCAGGGGTCCTGTTCTACTTGGTGTTCTCAGGATGTAGTCTGCCCCTTCTCTCAGTGAGTACTGAGGAAGCATTTGTCCTATAATGACTATAACTTAACACAATTGTCACCAAATTCTTAGTGACAATCTGTTACCAGGACACACATTTCTAATGTGAGATTTCCAGAAATAATACCACCTACGTTTACTTTCTAAAGAGCTACCATGTTTGCAGAAATCAGTTCTCCAAAGCTGAGCACGGTGGTGCACATTTGTAATCCCAGTACTTGGGAGGCCAAGATAGAATTGCAGGTTCACGGCCAACCTCAGCAATGAATGAAATTTGTGGTTTGGGTAAAAGCAGTGAGAATGCTAACTGAAACGGTCACTAAGCTCTTTGGTCTTGGGAAAATCATTCAAATTTCATTGGGTTTTCTTTTCTTTTTTTGCGGTACTGGGGATTGAACTCAGGGGCATTCTACCTCCGAGCTATACCCCCAGCCCTATTTTTTTTTTATTCTTTATTTTGAAACAGGGTCTCACTAAGTTGCAGAGTGCCTCACTAGGTAGCTGAGGCTGGCCGCGAACCTGGATCCTCCGGTCTCAGCCTCCCAAATGCTGGGATTACAATTGTGAGCCACCACACCTGGCTTTTCATTGGGTTTTCACTCTAGTAATCATACAGTTGTAGGCTTTTGGGTAGAACCACAACTTCCAGCGGAGGTACGTGTTCATCTTTTGATCCCACTTGTCCTTTCTTTAGAACTATCTGCATTTACCAATAAGGAGCCTCACACTAGGGACTCAGTAAGCCTTTCAAATGTACTTTCTGGAATTAAGACACTGTCAGGAACTCATACTTCAGTGTAAAGTTGATTCTGAGAGTTCCTTTCCTAAGGAGTGGCACTTGATTCTCATTATTTGCTGTGGTTAAGTTCACATACACACTGAATTAAGGAGTGTTTGTTCCTTGGGAAAGTACAGGGTAGGGTTCCTTTGAGTGTCTGGTCACATTTTTGCTAAGTGATGAATATGTAACTCTGTTTTATGTCTTCCTTCCTTCCTTCCTTCCTTCCTTCCTTCCTTCCTTCCTTCCTTCCTTCCTTTCTTCTTTCCTTCCTTCCTTCCTTCCTTCCTTTTTTTTTTTTTTTGCGGTACTGGGGATTGAACTCAGGGGCATTCTACCTCCGAGCTACACCCCCAGCCCTATTTTTTTATTCTTTATTTTGAAACCCAGTCTCACTAAGTTGCGGAGTGCCTCACTAGGTAGCTGAGGCTGGCCGCGAACCCGGATCCTGCGGTCTCAGCCTCCCGAATGCTGGGATTACAAGCGTGCGCCACCACGCCCGGCTCCTTCCTTCCTTTTATTGTGGTATTAGGGATGGAACTCAGAGGCCTCTACTTCCAGGCTATGCCTCAATCCTATTTTATTTTTTATTTGGAAACAGGGTCTCACTAAGTTGCTGAGGCTGGGTGTGAACCTGCAATCCTGTCTCAGCCTCCTAAGCACTGGGATTACAGGTGCGTGCCACCATGCTTGACAGTTAATATATATTTGTGTGTGTGTGTGTGTGTGTGTGTGTGTGTGTGTGTGTGTGGTACTGATTCTACCTCTGAGCTACATCCTCAGTCCCATTTTATTTTTTATTAGGAAACGGAGTCTCACTAAATTTCTGAGGGCCTCACTAAGTTGCTGAGGCTGGCTTCAAACCTTCAATCCTCCTGTCTCAGCCTCCCAAGTACTGGGATTGCAAGCATGCACCACCATGCCTGACTCAGTTAATATTTTTCTTGCAAATAATTCAATTCAGTGTCTTTAGAAAAATAAAACAATATTTCATATACAGTGATGTGATCACGAAGTTCTTTGGCTTTCAGACTCATGTCAATGCTGCCCACTATGCTGTTTTAATTAATTGGTTGTCACCTCACAAATTCACAGACTGAGCTGCTTTCCCATCTTTTCCATGGCTTTATCATGTTCTGTAGATGATACTGTGGCGCTTCCCGGAGAAGATTCAGGAATGAGTTGGTGAGTGTCCTCTTCTCTTTCTGGATGTATTCCATGGCTGACTCATTCATGTGGAACTCATGGCCAAGCGCCCTAGAGCTCATGTCTGGATGAAATTTATCTAACACATATTTTCTCTGTAAGGCACAGTGTAGCCTTCCCGCACTTAGAAACACTGCAGAGCACTTTAACAGCATGCATGAGAGCTGTTTTAAACATCAAGCCACCAGCAAAAGCTCAAAAATGTGAAAAATGTGGTACTAAATAGATAGCGAAAAGGTCACTTACTTACAGAAGGAGAGCTGGACTAGGAAGGCAGAGTGTCATCTCGTTCCACCTCCACTGGGAACATGAGCGTTGGCAGCTCACATTTTATTGTTGCTCTGAGCGTTTCTGTGAATGCTCATGAAAGTGCCCAAGTTTTGATTTAGGAGTTACAAATAAGTGTTAGGGAGTAGGCAATTTTATAATGAAGATCATCAATTGTATTTGCATTTTAAACTTCTCTCATTGTACAAGAGAAGTTTTGTGGGATTAGTAGGAGACTTTTTTATTTTGTGCCCCTACGTGATACTTCTAGGAAAACCAAATACCTCTCGCTCAGATGAGAGGCTCTGGGCTCTGTCGGGCACTCCCGAGTCGAGATGCAGGGAGACTCTCACGGTGCTCCGTCGGACAGGAGACCTCAAGATCTCTGTGGGACTTGCTCCAAAAACTTCCCTGTCCAGGCTTTTGAGAACTCCCTCCTTTTCCTATGGTCTTCCTATTCTGTAACAGAAAACAAGCAAACAATAACAACAAAATAAAAAACCTGTGTTGCCCTCAGAGGTGGCATTAGCGCTCTCACATGAGGCAAAATAACATCCACAACTCGTGATCTTGCAATGGACCAGTACAGCGCAGGGACGCGTGGCCGCATGACCTAGGTACTTCATGTGTGTCCACCCCTTTTAGTCCCAACAGCTGTGAGGTAGCCTTCATTATCCTGTTGAAAATGGAGAACGCTGTGACTCAGGAAGCTTAGGTAAATCACCCAAAGTCGCATAGATGTTAAGAGGGGGGGAATGGAACTCCAGCTTAGGCCTGCTACCTCCAACACTTTTAATTTCTGCTATCTGAATGAAGGAATGGCCATGTCCCGTGATGGGCTTGAATGATAGTCATTCGGGGCCCGACTGACGTTCTTCCCCCAGTGGTATGGCTGAACTGACCCTTCCTTTTGGGTTCGTCCAGCTTGCTCAGGGCTCTGTGACAGTTGATAGGACTGACTTGGAATGCGGCAGGCTATTATTGTCAATATCCTCAGTGGAGTAAGACCGAGATGAAGCAAATTTTCAAATGAGATAACGGAGGCGCTGGACCTGAGGGTCGAGCTGTCCGAGGCCAGCAGAGCTGGAGTCCAGACACAGGGAGGGCTGCGGAGAGAGCAGGAGGAGGGTTACAAGGCACGGTCTAGAGCATCGTTAAGGGTGATGCTACCAGGAAGGTGGAAGGGCAGGGGACCCCTCCACCAGTTACTCCCGCAGGTGACGTCTCTGAAGAAATTAGATTCACAAGACATTTACCACCTGAACTGTCCACAGCCCGGGTGCGCTAAGGTATGGACAGGTTGCTGAGAGACCAAGAGGGCGCTCAGAGCTGGCAGGTGAGGCACAGGTGTATGAAAGCCGCTTGTGGGGAAGGTCCGGGGCGGTGGGCTGGGTAAGCAGCACTGTCATCCCTCACGGTGCTTTGCCAAGTGGAGCCTCCCAGAAAATCCAGTGGCGACGGGGTGGATAAACAGCACCTCTGTCCCTCCCTGGCTGGATGGCGTTCTTCCGCTCCATGCCGCTCTGCTTTGCACCCGTTACTGCAGGGAGGAGGGTTTATAGGTTAAGTAATGGAAGCAGTGACGTTTTTAGCTTTCTTTGCCCCATTGTATGACCAGCACTGTCGGGTCCTACAGACAACACTGGCTTGCCAGTTTGCAGTCAGTGTTCCTCATGATAAAGCTTATCTGGACATTCCCGCCCAGGTCCACTTTTGCTATTCCCTTGACTTGGCGAGGTTCTTGGGAATGGAAAGAGGCATTTCTGGAACATGGTGTTTTACTGCCTTTTTTTTTTTTTCCTCCAAGGACCACATGCATGCAATCCACACAAAGGGACTTTGTCCTTCCCTGGGACTGTAGCCCCACATGCTGAGGCAGTGCTGCAGAGATCCAGGCGGGCTGTGCAGAAGTCCTCTTACTCAGATAAGGAGTCTGAAAGGCTGCAATCTCCATTTCCTCTAAGCCCAAACCTGAGTCTCAGTTCTTACCACTCTGATCTAAAGAAAGTCCTCATGTCTGGAGACACAGAAAAAAAAAAAAAAAAAACCACACGTGTGCCAAAACATGTGGCAGAGAGCAGCACAAAGGAGCGCAGAGAATGAGTTTTCCCCAGTGCCAATAGGAGATTGCCTTCTGCTTCTGTTGCAGGCCTTCTGAGGCCAGGGCAGCAGCCTGACTTCAACTTGCGCAGTGCTGAGAAGTGAGAATATTCAAGAATGGGAAAAGGGAAATGGGCTGCCCAGGGTAGTCCAGAAACATTTACATTGCAGACTTTAAGGGAAAAGAGAAAAGTCAGGTGCAGTGTCACACATCCATAATCCCAGTACTTGGGAGGCTGAGACAGGAAGATCTCAGGTTCAAGGCCGGCCTCTACACCTTAGACCCTCAGGAACTTAGCAAGACCTGGTTTGAAAATAAAAATAAAATAGGGCCGGGGATATAACTCAGAAGTAGAACACCTTTGGGTTCAATCCCTAGTTATCCCCCCCACTCCCCAAAATAAGAGGATCAGCTTTGGAAATACTGACATTTTGGTCTGGATAATTCCTTGCTGTGTGTGTGTGTGGGGGGGTACCCTGTGCATCGCAGGATGTCTAGAAGCATCCCTGGCCTCTACCAAGTAGTTTCCAGTGGCACCCCAACCCCCACATTGTGATGGTAAATAAGCCTTCCGAACACTGCCCTGAGGAGCATTGACTGATAACCCATTGAAGCTCATCACATCTGGCCAGGTGCTCGAGCAAGAAAGACTGGCAAGGACTTCCAGAAGCACAGTGTTCCTGGCCTCATAGAGTATTTGTAACTCGTAACTGCTTCTATCTGTGCAAACAACCTGAGTAGATAGATGGATGTGAGTACGGTTCATTTTAGAGTGTGCACTTGAGGCCCCTCAAGCCTGTTAGGAGAGTTGCTTCAGAGGTGGTGTCTGCGCGGGTAGACAAATTACAAGTCTTGCCTTTGTGGGCTCTGTTTAAGCAGTAAGTAAAACGAGATGTGCATTTTTAGTGCCTTCTCATTAAATAACTATATTTACTTGACTCATTTACAAAATGGTAGATGATATCTGTCTACCCAAATAGGAGCCAGTTGTTTCGGTATACAGCTAGACTTTCAGTGTCCGGGGGTTCCTCGGAGCATTTCTTTAAGTGACACTCCTATCTTGATTCTCATCAAGAACATTGTGATTTTCTAAGTTTTAAATGGGTAGAGAGGCCCACAGTTAAGGCCTCCCTTTTAAACACCAACACTCAACTTAGCTCATGTTGCATCTTTGGGAAACCCAGTTATAGCTTGTAAATGTGTTGGGATATTGCTTTAGGGCTCCATATTTCTTGTTTGGATTTCTTTTTGACGTATTCAGGTAACAGTGGCTTGGAAGGAGCGATCCGTTGGTTCTAGTGAGCTGTCCCTTCCTTACTGCCTCATGTCGCTGAATTGGAGCTCACCGAGGGCTAGCCTGCGGCCAGCGTCTGCTGTGGGAGCCTGACCCTTCCCACCCTCTGCTCTGTGCCATCTTCACGCTTGCACCGAACTGAACATTTTCCAGAAACCAAACCAGCATCTTTTGAGATTGTTGACCCCATGGCGGCAGAGGTGTAATTTCCATTGTGTCATCTCCGTTTCCTGAAGGCGATTTATCTTGGGGAACCAAAGACACAGCAATGGGGGAAGCCGCAGGCTGACATGAGCGCCCAGTGGTGGTCAGGCTTGAGGGAGTGCAATGTCGCGCTGGCAGGCTGGGTCGTTGCTAGCTGACTTGCCGATGCTCACGGCCCCAGCTGAGACGGGATAGCGCCACCTCCGCCTTCTCGATTCAGTTCTCCTGCGTAAGCTTTGTTTAGACTTGAGTTACAGCTCTGCGTTGCATTACACATGCACACACACACGCACATGCACACAGGCACGTACAGATTCTATTTTTAGAGGTGGGCAAAAATTATTAGAAATGTCTTTTGTCTTTGACTCTGACACAAAAAGAGGTTTGGCCTGTTGATCTCTCTTCCTTCCTTCTTTGTCGTACCCACCATCCAGGACAGGCTGTCGGGAAGTCTGCTGCCTCTGAAAACAGACTGCCTCCGTGGCACCACTCGCTCCACCATGTCAAGGTGGCCTAAGGGAGGGGTGTTCGACCAACCGCATTCTGTGCTCTCAGAACGCCTGCTCCATGAGTCTTTTGCCCCAGCGTTCACAGCTGAACCCAGTTTTCCCCACCCAGGGAACCCTTCTTTGCAATGCATGCTCTTTTCCATCTGCCTGACACTGGGGATGTCCTAAGGCCCCGCCTTCCGTGCTGTGTGGGTCCAAGGGCCTTGCTCAAGCTGGGCTGAGGGATTTGTGCTGATCCTGCTGGTCAGTCAGTTTCCATAGCAACGGTCGTAGACAGGACGGATGGGATGGAAATGCAGCAGTTTCCAGGGAACAAACCAGAGCAAATGAACCTGCAGGAAGAACCTGTGGTTTTTGTTGTCTTAACATAGAGGTAGCTCGTTATAAAACTAGTGTTTTAAAAAAAATATAGTATTCTGATGTTGGAATACATATCTCTTTACTTGTAGACTTTTTTTCTTGCTCCTTTGTAAAATTGTATTGTTATTTTCTTTTTTATTGTGTATATTTATGATCCATAACATGATGTTTTAATATATGCGTACATTATGGGATGATTAAATCAAACTCATATATTCATCACCTCATACACTTGTAATTGTATCTATTCACCTACTGATTTCAAGTATACAGTGAATTTTATTAACTATGATCACTGTATTGTGCAATAGATCTCCAAACTTCTCTTGCTAAGAGTCTATATATACCCTTTGAGCAACATCTACCCATCCACCTCCACATCACTGGCCTCTGATCGCCACCATTTTACTCTGTTTGTAAAATTTCACTTAACATAATGTCCTCCAGGTTCATACATGTAATTGTCAGGATTTCCTTCTCTTTAAAGGCTGAGTAATATTCCACTGTGTATATTAATTACATTTTCCTTATCTGTTCATCCACTGATGGATATTTAGTTTGGTTCCGTATCTTGGCTCTACTGAGTTTATGCTCTTCAGGTACATATGCCTACAAGTGGGATTACTGGATCATATAGTAGTTTTAGTTCTATTTTTTAACTTTTTGAGAATACTCCTTACTGTTTTCACAATGGCCATTCTAATCTACATTCTCATCTACAGGGTATGTGGGTTCCTTTTTTCCCTACATTTTGTGAAGATTTGTAATGTTTTGTATTTGACAAAAGTCATTCTAGCAGGTGTGACTTGATATCTCATTGTGGCTTTAATTTGCATTTCCCTGATAATCAGCGATGTTGCACATTCTCCCCCCCATACCTGTTGGCCATTTGTATGTCTTCTTTTGAGAAGTATGTTTGCAAATCCTTTGTTCATTTTTAAAATTTGATTTTTTATTTTCTTGGCATTTAGTTTATCAATTCCTTATCAGATGTATGGTTTGAAAAAAATTTTTTTTTTTTCATTTCATAGGTATCTTCACTCTGTTGGTTGTCTCCTGAAATAGGCAGAAGGAGGCCTTGGCCACAGCGGCAACGCTGTCAAAGCAGAGCCAGGACACAAGCTGGGGCCTCTAGTGGAGCGCCACACTCAAGGGGAGCAGAGTCACGGAGCAGGAAGTGGCACAGGTGGCTGGACACCGCTGGGCTGGCTCTCCACACGGGCCTCAGCCCCCTTGAGAGCACACAGTGGCTCCTGAGGGCGGCCGCGCCTCTCAGCAGGGCCAGGTCCACTGAGGATGAGTTGCTGTGGGATTTTTGTTGTTGTTTGTTTTAAATAACACAGTATTTGGGTCTTTCTCGGCTAGCTGCAACTAAAATAACAAGTTTTTATTACAAAAACACCACAAGAGTATTAAATATGTATGAAGTGAAGGCTTATGGCTTTCAAGAAACCAGTAGCAGGTTTGAGGGAGGATTGATTCCAATAACCGTAGCCACTGGAAAAGCAAAGCCATAGAACTTGCAGCCAAGAATAGAAGGTCCGTGATTCTCTCCAGGACTGCAGTTTCCAGAGCAAAGGAGACTAAGCACTGCACTGATGAAAAGCCCCAGGACCCCTTGGGGAGCAGTAGGTGTTTCAATGGTAAGGACAAGGGCAGTGGGAGGGAGCACTGTCTGCTCAAGCGTCATTGTAGATGTTTCTGCGAGGGCACTTTTGGGTGAGATTAACATTTAAGTCAGTGGACTCTGAGTAAAGCAGATCGTCCTCCCTAATGTGGGTGGGCCTCATCCAATCAGTCAAAAGCCTGAATAGAAGACATGCTCACCTTCCCCAGGCAGGAGGGCATTCTGCAGCAGGTGGCACCGCACTACCAGCTTCTTCAACAGAATTATGTCATTTCAGGAAAATGGATGGAGCTAGAGAATATTATGCTAAGTGAGATCAGACAGTCTCAGAAAGTCAAGGGTCATAGGTGTTCTCTCAAATGTGGAAACTAGAACAAAAATAGGAAACTGAAGGGACTTCAGTCAAATGAGGAAAGAAAACAGTAGTGGAAGGGGAAGAAGGGAGGGAGGTGGAGAGGAAGAACAAGGATGGAGGGAGGGAGCAGTTCAAACAGGGGGGGCATCTATACAAGGAGGGTTCACTGCCAATCTCATTACCATGCATGGGGCGGGAGGAAGGGGAGAGGGTATAAACCAAGTGATTTGAGTCCCTTTGAATCTCATTATGCATCACACCAATAAAAGAAGAAAACAATATATGTCAGCTCTTCCCTGGGTCTCCAGCTTGTCAGCCCACCCTGCAATCACATGAGCCAATATGTATGTGTGTGTGTATATGTCTGCCTATCTCTCTATCTCTTATCTAAGTATCATTCATACATGCACATTTATATGTTGTGATAGATTGATGTAGAATGGCCCCCGAAGGGCTCATACATTGGTGGTTGGCGTTGATGCCATTGAGTCGTGAGGGTTGTAATGTCATGGTTGTAATCTCATGAGGTTGTAATCTCATGAGGGTTGTAATCCACTGATAAATCCATCATAATGGACTGATCTGCGCAGTGGCCTGGGCCAGTAGGATGTGGCTGGGAAGGTGGGTCCCCGAGGGTGCAGCTTTGGGGATTCGTTACGGTTCCTCTTCCCCTTGCTTGTGCTCTTGCTTCCAGTCTCCGTGAGGTGAGAGTGAAGACTTGTGCTCTCCGTGTCTCTGCTTCCTGTGGCCAAGCCTGGAGATCCGAGGCCTCCAGCTTCACTCACGTGAACTGAACTCTAAAATCTCCAAGGAAAACTGAGCAAAGAAATCTCCCTTCTTTTACGTTACATGGCCAGTCTTTTAGACTATATCAGTGAGAATGTTGACAAAGACATATATTTATAATATATAATTTACACACACATAAACACACTTATCTATTTGTTCATCCATCCATCTATCTGTCTATTCTGGAGAACTGAGGTGAGTATACTTCTTCAGCAGATGCCATCTACCTTCTCTTCAGGCGTCTCCAAGCTCATCCGGTGTCTACCAACGCTGTTTGTTGAGTGCTTGCTTACACCTGCGTCCGCACCCTCTCTGAGAGGCACACAGTAGAGAGCGGGGTCCGTGCTGCTTTGGTAGGCAGTGTGCACACAGGGAAACTCCTGCCACCCTCCGGCAGCACAGGCACATAGCTCCGACAGTCCAGTGCCACGACCACGAACTTGGGTTCTGCGACCAGGCACACCTTGATGCATCCCTCTGCCTCTTCTAACCAATGTCACTAAACTTCTCTGAACCACTGAATCCCCAGCTCATTGATGAGGTTGCTGAAAATATTAGGAGCGGTTTTGTACATTAAGTACCTGGTAAACCGTATATATTCAACAAAAGATTTTATTATTATAAAAGCTTTATTATGTGTTTGTGAATAGTTTTGGCAAACAACTTAACCCCTGAGACAGTCATTTTGCCATCAATAAAATGGTCATAATCATAATAAATTAACTATCAGCTATTTTTACTAGATTAAATTTCATACCAGTGAAACATATTGTAAAAATGCTGTCTTTCTCTGCTATTTTTTTCCATACTCTCTTTCCATTGAAAACAATGTCTGATACATAGCATGTACAGCCATAAAGATTATTTTTCTGGTTAATTTCATCTCCATGATACTGCTGCAAGTCCCTCCTTCTTATTCATTAATTTAGGAATATGTGCTTCTTGTGGCGCATATTAAAAATGAGACTGTTTCAGACAGGAAGAGTGCCAGGTTCTACCAAGAATGAATTCCTCAAAGCCTTGCAAGCCAGTGACTGGTTGAAAATTTGCTACAGCCTAATGTGAGGGTGTTCGGATAATGACAAGCATGCTCCTCTCAGCTGAGTGGAGTCATTATCTCCCTTAAGTAGACCCAGTTTTAAGAGGAGGAAACTAACAGCTTATTTTAGCCAAGAAGACTGCTGTAAACTAGCTAACTCCATTACTTTCCCGAAACACTCATCTGACCCTACAGGGCAGCTTTTGGGGAGCAAAGGACATTGAATTGCAGACACCAGCAAATGTCCACACACCCGAAGCTCAGCTGCAGAGGAGTCTGCTTGGACAGTGCCATTAATTGCCCCAAATGCCACCGTTGTGGGTTCAAAGGATTCCCATGTCACTCTCAGGAAAAGAATAAGCTTGGTGAGGACAAGGATGGTAACTTCAGCTTTACACATATTCTTAGGTGCTGCTTTAAAAAAGTGTGTGTGTGTGTGTGTGTGTGTGTGTGTTGTGTTTTACTGGGAGTTTATCCCAGGTGTATTCTGCCTTTGAGGTAGACCCTCAGCTCTATTTTATTTTTTTATTTTGAAACAGGGTATTGTGCTCTGACATTGAGCTGAAACTAGAAACAAACAGAAAAAGGTGTGAACCAAATTATTTGGCAGTTTGCAATGGGATGGAAATGAGATGGAAAGACCAGGAATTTGGAATTAGACCTGAGGTGTTTGAATGCCAGCTCTGACTCTTCAATTGTGTCATCACCGGTAAGTGGCCTTGTCTCTCTGATTCTGTGACCTGGCTGTCAAATGGAACTATTGTAAAGACGAGATGGTTTTATGTTTAGAAAATTCAGGACTTGGCCTTCAGAAAGACTTTATATGGTTCTCTCCTTCCTATTCCTTTCTCTGGTGCTCTAGTTCTCAGTGTGTGTGTGTGTGTGGTGGTTTTGTTTTGGAAGCTAATTTTTGGAGAGTGTCAGGTCCCACACTTTAGATTCACTTTGTGTAGAGTGGAGTCCATCCAGCCCACTTCATAGAATTTGTCACTGGACACTCCCTAATTTGCCACAATGCCTGGCAGGAAACCCAGAAGAGACGCAGTGCCTTGCCCTGGTGGAGACTTCTTTGGGGACTTGGAACACAAGTCCAGCCTCAGAGGCATATTTGTTTCCAATATAATCAAGAGTCGTATCCTCCCCCTTGGGGGGAGGGAGTGGCCAAGAAAACCAATTGACCCCAGCCTCTGTACGGACACATAGAGCCCGTGAGAGCAGGAGGCCTGCCCAGCTCAGACAGGTGTTTGCCGTCTCTGCACTTGGCCTTCCTTCTTCTTAACCTATGCCTTTTCTCTTTATGAAGTCTCCAGCATCATCATGGGAGAGTTAAGACAGCTCCAGGAAGGAGAGGGAGGCGTAGACCTTGACTAGGTGACAAGATCCCAGAGTCAAAGTGCTGCTTCAAATGTTCCCCACTGTCCTGCTGGCTGAAGGATATGCTTGCCCCTTCCTGCCTGCCTTATCTTCAGATTCACCGCACGCAGATGCCGTGTAAACTCGTATCTTAGAAAATCCATATTGTACTCTTTTTCTCAGCTGATGTTAGGATATGTGCAATTTCAACTCTCCACTGGTTTTGTTCTCCTCCTCCTGCTCCTGCTCCTCCTCCTCCTCTTCATTCTCTTTTTCTTGGTGGTTCTAGGGGTTGAACCCAGGGACATTCTATCTCCAAGCTACACCCCCAGCCCTATCTTTTATTTTGAAACAGGGTCTTGCTAAGTTTCTGGGGGGTCTTACTATGTTGCTAAGGCTGGCCTTGAACATGTGATCCTCCTGCTTCAGCCTCCAAAGTACTGGGATTACAGGTGTGCACTACCATGCCCAGCTTCCTCTGTTCTTTTGATGCTGAATGTAGAGAAAATCTTAAAGCAGCAAAATACCCAGCATGCGATAGCTGCTCAGTGCTGACAGGGAGAAGGCAGACATGGTTAAGGTGAGGTAAAGGTCACGGGGGCTGACAGATGTCTCCCATTTTTCTTGATGATGTTTTGTCTCCTGTTGTCATAGGTTGTGGCTGTAAAGTGTTGAGAGTGGGGCTGGGCATGGGGGTGGAGTGTGAATTTCCTCTTTATTTTTTTTAATGCCTTGCCTGGAATACCTGGGCTTGGCAACACTTTGCCTCAACTTTCTTGGGCTCCAGCGTGAATCAAGCATCAGTTGTGATTTGGTGATTTACTTTATCATTGGTCTTATTTTTAAGTTACTTGAGAATCCCAAACAGGCATGTCTACTCAGTAATGCTGACATGGCCACCGCCATCTTTGATTGTTGGGTTCTTGTGATTAGTGCAGCCTTCCGTGCTAGGAGCTCCCCTCCCCGTGTGAAACTGGATGCGTCTCCCGTTGCTCACAACCCCCACTGCCCTGCACAGGAATCCTCCCCTGGCCGGAAGAGCAGTGCTCCCCAGCTCTTCCCCAGACGCTGGCTGCTCTGTGTGTCTGCAATTTGGTCACTCTCCTAATTGCCTTACTACTTCTTTATTTTTTATGTGTGTGCATTATGGTCTCACATCATAATGTAAATCATGTTGACATTGACATACACGCACACAGCACTTGGTGCCCCCACCTCCCCATCTCCCCCACTCCCATACAGAGGACTGAGATTGACATTGGGATTTTCACATATGCACACACAGTCGATGTTAGTATTTCCAATAATGAACCTCAGTGTTCCCCCTCCCCTTCCCTTAGAACACCTCCCTGGCTCCACTGAGGTTTCTCCTCCATTCTCTTGAGTCCCTCTGGTATACTAGTTACTCCCTAGCTCGAACATATTAGAGAAAACATATGTCCCTTCACTTTCTGTGACTGGCTAATCTCACTTAACATAATGTTCTCCAGGTCCTTCCATTTTCTTGCAAATGACATTATTTTGTTCTTCTTTTTTGCTGAGTAGAATTCCATTGTGCATTTTCCCATAATTTTGTAATCCATTCATCTGTTGATGGACACCTGGGTTGGTTCCATAATCTGGCCATTGTGAATTGTGCTGCTATGAACATGGGTGTGTGGATATTACTGTAGTCCTCTGGTTTCAACCTCTTTGGAAAGATACCCAGGAGTGGTATAGCCGGATCATATGGTGGATCCATTCCCAGTTTTCTAAGGAATCTCCACACTGATCTCCATAGCGGCTGAACTAGTTTGCAATCCCAACAGTGTAGAAGAGTTCCTATTTCCCCACATCCTCACCAACATTTATTGTTCTTTGACATCTTGATGATTGCTATTCTGATTGGGGTTAGATGGAATCTCAATGTAGTTTTGATTTGCATCTCCCTAATTGCTAATGATGTTGAACATTTTTTCCTGTATCGGCCATTTGTATCTCTTCTTTTGTGAAGTATTTATTCAATTTGGTTGCTGATTTCTTGATTGGGTTGTTTTTCTAGTGTAAAATCTTTTAAGTTCTTTGTGTATTCTAGATATTAATCCTCTGTCAGAGGGATAGCTGGTAAAGATCTTCTCCCATTCCATAGGCTTTCTATTTAGACTCTTGATGGTTTCCTTTGATGTGCAGAAGTTTCTTAGTTTAATGCCACCCCATTTATTAATTCATGTTTTAATTCTTACTACTTCTGACTGTGCTTCTGTTATTTCTCACTTGTTCTGCTTATACCTTGATAATTTTCTCCTTCTTTACCCAAGCAAAAGGACTTTATTTGGTATCTTAAGAGTTTCAATTTGGGAGACACAGATCCAGACCGTTCTGAATGAGTGCTCCAAGTGAGGCCAGAGCAGTGGAAGCTGATAAGTTGAGAAGAAACAGGAGCTCGACATTTTTATCCTCTAGTAGCTAATGACAACCACATTCTCTCTTCATTTAGTTTCCTACTAGACCAAGAAGTTCATCACTTTCACGGTTTTCACCATCATGACATGAGGAATACTTACAAGCCCCTGTCTTCAGGTAGAACTTTCTCTAGACTCCAGACTCCTTGCCCATCAAATTCTTTCCTTGAGTTTTCCAAAGGTTCCTCAAACTTAACCTGTCCAGTGGTAAATTAATTCTCTAGCCCACTCCACCAAACCCCTTCTTGTTGTTTATTATGTTTACTTGGGAACCCGACCACTCCCCCAGATTCCAAAGTAGACCCCATCAGTCACCCCTACATGCAGTTACTCAGAACATCTGTCTTACCTGCAAGCGTCTCTTTCCTGTGTGCCTTCCCAGCCATCGCAGTCCCAGCCTAGCCCTCACCCTTCTCACCTGGGCCACTGCTTTCCTCATGTCTCCTTGACTCCACTCTGATGCCTTTCATCCCCAGCCCTCAGACTGTCTCTCACAACAACAACAACCTGACCGCAACATGCTTTTCTTTACACACAGGTGTTGCAATATAATCCCAGCTCTTTGTCACGGTCTATACTGATCTCCATGCCCTGTTCCCTACCTCCTTGCCCCCTTTACCTTCTGCCCCCTGAGGTCCCTCACCTATGTGATTTGATATGGAGCTATGTTTACACATGCTGCTCATTTTACTGGAAATTCCTCCTCCTCCTCCTCCTTGTCCTTCTCCTTCTCCTCTTTTTCCTTCTTTCTCCTCCTCCTCCTTCTTGTATCTCCTCCTCCTCCTCCTCCTCGTCCTTCTCCTTCTCCTCCTCTTCTCACCTCCACTCCTCTTCCTTCTCTTCTTTCTTTTTTGTGGTACTGGGGATTGAACCCAGGGGCATTTTACCTCCGAGCTACATCCCCAGCCCTCCCTATTTTATTTTTAATTTTGAAACAAGGTCTCACTAAGTCGCAGGGGGCCTCGCCAAGTTGCTGAGGCTGGTCTCCAGCCTATGATCCTTTTGTCTCATCCTCCTAAGTCCTGGGATTATAGACAAGCACCACCACATCCGGCTTCCCTTTGCTTCCTATGTCCACAGCAAATGCTTCTTTGTTGTTCAAAACCCCGGCGTAGACATCACCCCGGTGAAGCCTCCCCTGGACTCTCTTGAGAAGTCCAGCGCTGCCTGCTTCACATGGGGCCACATTTGACGCTCACTTTTCTCCAGGTGCCCGTGGGCACTGAACTCTTACTTGTTTATATATTCTCCTTTCTCCCAAAACTGTGAGGCGCTGGGGTTTTTCATCTCAGTGTCCTCAGCCACCAAAGTTTGTTGGCATCAACCTCGTGTACATGTCTCGTTGTGTTTCTCCCCATGGGATCTTTCACATATAAAGTAACATGGTTGGGTGGTCAAATTTGCTATTGTATGTCGGGTTACCCTAGGATCCAGTTGTGGGTGCTCTATCTGCTACACAGGGTGGTCTTCCCTGCAGGGAAGCCTAGAGTCTCAAGCCTAGGCTGGCCCATTCCAGACTCTTGGCAAATCCTTGTTGAATGAATGGAGCCCTCTGGGCCTCCAGAGTAGAGGAAGAGATAGGGCCAGATTGTTATGGAGCCTGCTCTCTCTCCCACATTAGAGGATTCTGATTTAATTACAGTCACAGATCCACTTGGAAGGAATGGTACAACTACTTGCCACCAAAGAGACAGCATTATCCACGGAGGGACCTTCTCTAATGGAGTTTCCACTTCAAACTTTACTACTACTATTTTTGCTTACAAAAGTAATGCATCACTAGATTCCCTCAGTAGCTTGGTGTAGAATCTTTTAGCTGCTTTCCTATGCATAGACCAACACACAATATCAGAATTTATATATATATATATATATATATATATAAACTTAATGCATCATGGACATTTTTCAGAGGCATTTCTCTTTGTGGAATAAGACAGTGAAAATCCTTTGGTGGCTGTAGTCAGTAGCTTCAGTTAAAAATAGAAATACTACTCTCATCTTTTTGCCATAGCCTTGGTGGGAAAGTTGATCCAGCCCTCTGAGGGAGGGGGAGTCCCTAACCTGGAATTCTGTTTACGATGCAGATTCCCATTTTATACCCCGGGGCTCTCCTGGCGATCTCTTGGAAGCCCTGACCCTTCTGGACCCTGGAAGGCCTTCACTGGCATCTCTCAGCTGCTGCCACATTGAACAAACTCACTGAGCTTTTGGGCACCACAGGAGATGCCAAAAGCGGGCGTCAGGGAGTCCACGTTCTGGAGACTCACACGTCCTAGCTGTGTAGAAGAAGGAGCTTCTGCCCAGCGCTGAGGCCGGGGCTCTTCCAGGGGCGGCCCAGCCAAGAATCCACCCCCAAGTCTCACTTTGGGGGCTGCTTGATATGCAGCCAGCACCCACTCAACATAATGCGCCTCACCTGCCAATGGCTTTGAGGGATATTGTTAACATTAAATCTGCCATTTACATTTTCATGTTTGACATAATTGAGGAATGAATGCTCTTATGAAAATTAAACTTGTGGTTCTCCTGGGCTGCTGTAACCCTGTTAAAATGTAATGTGATTTTTGATGCTTCTTCTTGAGGTTTTATTAAATAGAATATCAGGATGACTAATTCCCCAGGCCTAAATGCAGGCCGGGGAGCAGCATTATTGATAGGGCTGCGTCCAAATGCTTCTCTGTGCTCAGCCTCTAATGGCCTAATAATGCATTATACTTGAATCAGAAATACTTTGGGTTGCAGTGCTTACTGCCATTAGCGAAGACACCTGGATGCTCCATTCATCAAGGTTATATCTAGTGCGGCCCATTTGTTTATTAGGCTGTCAGTAAATATCTTTATTCGGTCTGGATCCAGCCACGTTGGACCACGCTGCAGAGAGAGCTCAAATTCAGCCAGGATTCCTTGTGGTTTCTTGTGATTAGTTTTCTCATTTAAAAAAAAAAAAAAAGAGGCAAGCTAATGAAAAGCTGGGGGTGGCTTTATAAAGAACACATTTTATCTCGTATAATCTGTGGAGATGGTAGCAGGGATCAGGGAGGCAGCTCCTGGCTGCCCTTCTTTCAGCAGCTGCTGCAGGGCTGCCCTGCCTCCTTCCAGCTGCTGCCAGCGCTGGCAGCTCCACTCAGATCCCCCAGGGCCCCTCCCGAGAGCTGTCCGCAGCCCTCTGGGCTTGGAGGCACGGGGACCTAGCATATGGTCCTCAGCCATCGCCTCCCCATGGGGAAACCCAAACCCTCTCTCCGTTGGTGTCCAGAGATCTCGACATTTCCCTTCCCAGACACAGCCTGACTTCGGCGCTCCATCTCCTTCAAGACGTCTCGGCAGAAACTGGAGATTGAACTGGAAATGTTTCAGGATGCCTTTTAAAAACTATTTTGTTTTGTTTTTTAAACTGGGCATGGTGGTGCATGCCTGTAATCCCAGTACTTGGGAGGCTAAGAGAGGAGGATTGCCGGTTTAAGGCCAGCCTTGGCAACTTAGGGAGAACCTCAGCAACTTAGCAAGACCCTGCTTCAAAATAAAAGGTAAAAAGGGCTGGAAGTGTAGCTCAAAGGTAGAATGCCCCTGAGTTCAATCCCCAGTAACACACACATGTGCACACACACACGTGCACACACACACACACACGTATGCATGCATGCGTGCACAAGCATGCACCCTGTCTTTGAACAAACTCTCAGCCTTTGCTTTCCAGGCCTGATTGGGATCCACTGAGGGGAGTGCAGGGGGAGGGGAGAGGCAGAGCAAATGGCACGAGTGGATGCATCCCCGATCCACCCCGTATCCCACGTTGCAGACAGAGAGCTGCTCTGGGTGCCGGCTCTTCTTCAGGCACCATCCAAACACTGGGTTATGCGCCTGGTTATCTTTGCGCCTCTAAAATCGCATTATGTGCCTGATGGAACAATACAGCCATCAGTGAAAAATTACTCAAGGAGTATTTCAGAGTTGCCGCCCAAGAGATGGTGCAAGATCTGTTGCAGGTGGCTCGTATGAGGGCCCTCAAAGCACCGTGTGCCCTCAGCATGGGGAGACGTGGCTACCTCTTTTTAGTGCCCCCTTTGGGAACTGCTCTTCTGCTCTGTGGAGTGTGGAGCGGCTCCCTTGGCTGTGGGGGTCAGCGCTGGCTGAGGGAGGCAGAGGAGACAGGACTCAGCTCGGCCCGTGCACCGACCTCCAGGGACCGATGCTCTGCTCAGAGGGAGATCAATGGCTTATGTCACACGGACAACAAGTGATGTCTCTCAGCAGTGTTTATTTTCCAAGTCTCTATGCTAGGAGGGAAGTCAGAAGGAAAGTCTCTCCAAAACCAGAAATTGCCTGAGGATCTTCCTCACTGCTGGGGCTTCAGAAGCTCGGCTTTTTCAGTACTTCCACTGGGGTGAGAGGCGAGGCGAGGCCTTCCCACCTGCTGCTTGGAACGCTCTTGCTTTGCAGGACAGGAAGGTACCCTCACACCAGCCCCCATCTGTCAAGGTCCCCACTCTCAAGTATCACGAAGAAGTCTTACACGAAATACTATCTGGCCCTCTACGGTTCCTCTTCTACCGCCCTGATTTAAGGATTCCCCCTTTATTTCCAGGCAACCTGCTTTCAAGGTTCCATTGGCCAACATGAGTGGGGTAAACCAGGAGGTGGCCCGGGGGAGGTGCGCGCTCCTGGAACTGAAGCCCGCTCTGCCGTAGACTGCCTTTCTGACCTGCAGCAACTTTCACGAATGCTCTGGACCTCAGTTTGCTCTGTACAGTGGGATGGGGGTGGGGATAGTGTCTGACCCAGAGGTTTGTTATGAGGAAGGAATGAAATAATATGCCGTACATACCTTAGGCGCCCAATTAATGTCAGCTCCCTCACTGCTCACCTACCCTCAGCAAGACATTTGCTGAAGAAAATGTTTTCTGGAACCACCTGGCCTGAGCAGCAACAGTAGTTCTAGGAGGAGGAACTCGGGTTATGCCTAAGAATCAGAAATTCTGGGATGTCTTCTGAGGCTGTCTAGCTGGTGGCTCCTTTAGAGGGGCGTCCAGGTCAGGTGAGCGCCCTTGGGTCCCCGCACTTGCCCCAGAGGCTCAGAGGCAGCGAATTCTCAGTAAAGGAGGTGTGACTGTCCTTGCTGTGGGCTCGTACAGGGCACCGTCCGTCCCCTCCACACTCCCAGGCAGGACTTCTCCGCTCCGCATCTGCTCAGTCCCTGCGTGTCTCCGGGACCCCCCAGAATTGTCCCACGTCCACTTCCTGGGGTCCCTCAAGCCCTTCGGAGTCCTGCCTGAGCGCCTTCCAGCCACCCTGACTCCGCGCTGTCTTCCTGCAGTCCGGCCTGCGTGGAGCCCCGCAGAGTTCCTGGAGGAAGCGGGGGTGATGCCTCCTCCCTTGCATCTTGCTCTTCGGGTCCGGGAATCCCTCCTGGGAAGCACCCCCATTGCTTCTGTCCCAGAAAGGATGGAGGAGCCCTGCTCTCTGCCCAGACAGGATCCCCAGCTTCTTTTCAGAGGAAGGCCAGCATTTCAGAGTCAGGGAGGCCGGTGGACACGAGCTTTCACGTTCTGCAGAGGAGGCTTTCTACTGAAAATGCGGGACTAGTGGAAGCTAGCTTCTGGGACCTGGGGATCGGGTACAGTTGCCTGGGTTGGGGGAGAAAGAGAGAGGAGACAATTAGAAAATAAACGTCTGAGCCATTTCCGGGCTTCCTGGGAAGGGCTTGGAGACCATGAAAATAGTATTTGGGACCCATGGGTAGAAGGTGGCCTGTGTGCTGTCTTCCAAGGGGGCTTGGAAACATCAAGTCCCAAAGTTGCCCGTGTGCAGCAAGTGGCAGGGGTGAAAGGCTGTTTATAAGGCCATTCTAGGCAGAAGGGCTGAGCCAGTCTCACCGCGCCCCGCCTCAGCGCTGCCTGGGCTAGGGCACAGACCCCACCCCACCGAGAGCAATGTCAACATGGCCGACACTGATGGCAGCCCAGGGAGGCCTGGGAGGTGACACGCTGGCACGAGGGTGGCAATGCGTCACCTCTGTGGCATAGTCTGAGCACCCAGGGGCTGGAAGGAGCCAGGACCTCTCAGTCCCGGGGCCCCTTCCCTGGTCCCTCAGCACTATGCCGCAGGGCCCCACTGCACCAGAGACATGATTCCCAGCCACCCGGCAGACCTGAGCTCGTGCTAGAAATGACAGCGATGGGAAAATACAGAGATCTGAACTCAGAGACTGAGATCCGGACTTGCTCCAGTAGCCCTTGACAAGAAACCCGCCGAGGGGCAGAGCCAGGCTGGCAAGGCCGCAAGTGCAACAGGTGCGGTGGGTTTTAGGAGGTGTGTGGGGGGGGGAGGGGCGCCAAGGCCCTGCTTGCATACAAAGCAAGTGAGAGCCCAGGCCCTTGCTGAGTCGCTGGCTTCTTAGCCGTGCAGGATGGAGTGCACTGGCTGAGGACCAGCTCTGAAGCAGCGTGTGCACACCGCGGCCTCATCTCTGCAGCCACACTGCCCGCACAGTCCCCGCGAGCGAGTGAGCAGCCCGGGCTCCAGAAACACTCCTTCTACCAGTCCTACGTCGAGGTGCATTTAGTTAATACAGGTTTATTGGTGCATGGTAACTATATATCACAGTGACACAGACACTCGTGCACACAGCACTGGTGTGACCCTCCAGGTCCCCCCGCCCCGCCCTGTACAAATCAACGAGCTTGGGAGTGGTGCCTCGCACATGGACATACCCGTATTTGGACTGTTTCCTTCCACTGTTCTACTGGTCTCACTTACCTGAAGTACCTGGAATGGTAAGTTAGGAGAGCCACCATGGAGATCGGTACGGAGCTCCTCAAAAGGCGGGGAATGAACCCCCACAGGAACCCAGCTAACCGCTCCTAGGTGTATTTACTTTTAAACATCATTGGAAGCAAGGTTGTCAGCTGTGGACGCTGGGCCAGGAAATGGGTGGAAATGTTCTGTATCAAAAGACACCCTAAGGTAGCCCATCTCTTTTTGTGAAGATCAAATGACATAATATATATGAAAGGGCTTGGAAAGCTGTGAGTCCTTATACAAAAACCCCAAACAAACAAGACAAACAATAACAAAACAAAGCAAGCCAGGTGTTGTGGTGCCTACCTGTGACCTCAGTACTTGGGAGGCTGAGACAGAAGGCTCACAGGTTCAAGGCCAGCCGCAGCAGTTTAGCAAGACCCTTACCAACTTTGTGAGACCTTGTTTCAAAATAAAGAATGAGAAGGACTGGGGTGTAGCTTGGAGGTAGAATGCCCCTGAGTTCAATCCCTAATATATACACCAATCCAGAATTAATCCTGGTGCTGTTAATCTTGGGCAGGTTATGCAGCTTCTTCTTCCTTTAAAAGGGAGTAGTGGCGTTAGTTTATGCACAGACCCAGTATGAATATTTAAAGAGACTGTTTTCCCGTGCCTAATAAAAGTGGACCATCGTCACCATCCACTAGGGGCAGGGATCTTAGTTCTGTTTCCCATATCATTTCTAAAGCTGCGGAGCACATGGTGCTTAGTAAATGTGTGCGGAATGAACCTGCCCTGGGGGAGGCGAGCTTTGTAGTTTGGAAGAGAAACAGGAAGACATCTGTTGTAACCCCTTTCCTCACCCTAAACAGGACTCTGCCCTATCACCCTCTCTGCTCCTTGTCCGCCCAAGTCCAAGGTCAGCAGTTTTATAGAATCAGGGGTCAGCCAGGTTCCTCTGCACCTTCCAGTTCTCCAGGACGCTCTAGCAGCTGTGATGTTCTGAACTGGGGGGCAGGACTGGGTGCAGAGGGGCGGCAGCTTCCATAGCAGGTGGGTGTAATTCGAGATCCGGTTCTGCTCCTCACTAGCTGAGACAGTGTCTCAACTTCTTGCACCAGGACTTTCCATGAAGCCGAGCCTCCGGGGCTGTTGTGAGGCTTCCAGGCAGGGCGCTCAGTAGGTGCAGGATGTCTCCTCTGCACAGATGATTAAGTCCAGGCCCAGAAGACTCAGGGTGCTTTAAAGGTACCATGTTAAAGACACAAGGTCTTTCTTCCAGAAGGGACAATTAGGGTGCTCGGTGAAATAATTTAAAGCAGATTTATTGTGTGCTTGTTAAGATACAGATTGCTGCCTCTGTCTACCTCCCAGAATTTCTAATTCCACAGATCCGGGTCGGAGACTTGCATTTCTAAGAAGTTCTTCAGTGCTGCTGCTGGCCCAAGGACCACATCGGGAGAACCATTAACATAAAGACTGACATGCCAGGGAAATGGGAGCCCAGGAAGCCTAAAGGAAAACAACAACATAAAAATAGAACATCTTAAGTCTTCAGGATGCACATCCGAGAGAGAACACGGGAAATGGGCGAATGCTTTGCAAAAGAAAATGCGAGTTTATGATATGGAGAGCTGACAGGATTGATCGGAAATAAAGCCGTCCCCAAACAAATCCATTTATTTAGGAAATAAATGAAAGGAAGATCTTTTGAAATGGATTGACTGCAAGGGACTATCATCATTCATCCTGTTCCTAGCATTTGCTGGGGAGAGGAAGCCATTTCTACTTAATGGCCCTGGCTCCAGGGAAGACAGAAAAGATGCCACTTCCTGTCTCTTCCACACCCTGACCTCCTCAGAACCTCAGCTGCTGGAGGTCAGGGCTGCTGAGCTGAGTGTCCCTTCCAGAAATCTGCGGGCCATAGAAGGCCTGCCTCCTGTCTTCCTGGGGGAATCTCTCTGAGCACATGGGTTGGTGCATGTGGAGGGCACTGGGCTGAACTTGGAGTCTGTGTCTCGCCTCTGCTCAGTCTTGGAGGGGGAGGTTGTGTCTTCTAAGCTCTGCCAGGGACGGCCTTGGTATCCAGGGCTGAGGATCCCCGCAGGAGGGCCGATTCCAAAACTCTCTGATTTGTCCTGCTGATCCTGCTGCCCCTCCGTTTCATCCAGTCTCCCCTTGATCTTTCTTCCTTTCTTAGGATAGAGTGTGGCCAAGAAGTCAACTGGCAGCATCCTCTGCCTTTGCCAAGTATTCAGAGGCAAACGTTTGTCACTGATGGGAGGTATACAAGAGTAGGGTGAGGAGCTGGGTGTGGTGGTGCATACCTATAATCCCAGTATTTGGGAGGCTGAGGCAGGAGGAGCATAGGTTCGAGGCCAGTCTCAGCAACTTAGTGAGGTCCTCTGCAACTTAGTGAGACTGTTTCAAAATGCAAAATAAAATAGGGTTGGGGGTATAGCTCAGAGGTAGAATGCCCCTGAGTTCAACCCCCCAGTACTACACACACACACACACACACACACACAATTAAATGTAAATATGTTTAAAATATATATACGTATATTTTACTTCTTTGAGAAGGTAATACATTAAAAAAAATTATAAGAAGTAATTATGGTAAGACTAAATGTCTCCCTCCTCCTCTCGGAATCTACTCAGTTACTGTTCTCTTAAGAAAGCCACCGCTATTACTTGTTCTGGCATATCTCTCTAAGGTTTTTAACAAATGCATATACACTTATGAGCAGTAAATCTTCTAAATCATTCCAGGGACAGACGCGGCCCAAGTTGAGGAGCCTGGGGCTCAGTGTTGCTGACCCGTGGTCTGCCCGCCACTGTCTCTACTGCCTGCCAAAGATGTCTGAAATGAGTAAGAGCAATACGTATGGGTTGTTTTTTGTAAAATCAACTTTTCTACAAAAAAATTCAAGAAAAAGAAAACAAACAAGCAAAGCACCCCCCCCAAACTATGCATATACAAGACAACAGTGTTTTTTATAGAGTTTGATGCTTATTATTCCCTGTTCCGCATTTTGCTTTTTCACTCCAAAATTATCTCTTCAAAGTCCAAATGCAGTTTCCATTCTACTTATCCTTTCTGTTGTTGTCACTGTTGTTAAAATATCACCTTTATCCTGATACTTTCTTCCTGGAGACTTCTTTCCAGATCATTCCTTCCATGGTTGAGGCTTCCTACCTGTGTGGTACACAAGCATTACGACCAGCATTGTCTTCATTGCCGCTCCCCATTTCTAGTGCTCAAATCTCTGCCAGGAACCTTCTAGAGCTTCTTGTCTAGTCCTGAGGGCTAGTCGAGTTAAATCTGAATACTAGAGCCCCAAATTGGTGTAACTGGGCACATGTAAACTGCAGTGTGGCATGAGTCGTGGAAAGTAGGTGAAGGTTATTGCATGACAAGGAGCCCCTCTTCCCTCTGGAATCTTCTGGCCACAGGTCACTCTGCCTGTCTTATCTGTGGTTCAGTAAGAAGCTAGTGTGAACCTGCTCATTATACACTACTAACGCTTAACTCTTCCTTATTTCTTGGTAAAAATTATAGACAGAAGTGCTAATAATTTCTTCCCACACACCTCAATGGACCATCTTCTGCACTCCCTGGTGTGCACATAACCTACACTGGAGATCAGATTTCTTTGCTCAAGAAAAAGAAATCCACAGAGTGGGCTCTCTGGCTTGAATTGTGTGTGTGTGCGTGTGTGTGTGTGTGTGTGTGTGTGTTCATATACAGTCTAAAAATCACAATATTTGTGCATATCTATTGAGAAAAATATAAAATGTCCATCCAGAATCTAATAGTAAGCACAATTAATTTTTTTGATTTATATTCTTCTTTTACAAAAATAGGATCATATGGAACACAAGACTTGCAGCTAATCTTGGGTCCATTTCCCATTTCCTGAGACACGGTCCTTGAAGTAAGTTGCTAAGTCATAGGACACATCCTTTGTAAACCCGATGGTGCATATTTCCAAGTGGCTCAATAGTCAGGTTGTACCATCACACATCAAGGGGAAGTGGAGAGCCTCTCCTCAGGAATCTTCACAAATACTACCATCTTAAAAAAACAAATCCAAATATTGTGAGTGTGACAGGCCAGTGAGGTTCATTTTAATCGGTGTCTCAGTGATGCGGAGAGCTTCAGCAGTCTTGTCACATGTTGTGGCCATTCACGTTTATTCTTTTTTTTTTTATTTTTATTTTTTGCGATACTAGGGATTGAACTCAGGGGCATTCTACCTCCCAGCTATACCCCAGCCCTATTTTTTATTCTTTATTTTGAAACCGGGTCTCACTAAGTTTCAGAGTGCCTCACTACGTAGCTGAGGCTGGCCGCGAACCCGGATCCTCCGGTCTCAGCCTCCCAAATGCTGGGATTACAAGCGTGCGCCACCACGCCCGGCTCCATTGACGTTTATTCTTTGGGGATTGCCTTTTCATGTTATTTGCCTGTTTTTCTGTTGGTGCGCTCTTCTTTCTTTGATTAATCTGAATTGACTAATCTGATCTTTGATTAATTTTTGTGCTAGTCAGCTTTGCACTACTGTAACAAAATAACTGAAATAATAAAGTTAAAAGAAGGAAAGGTTTATTTTGGCTCACAGTTACAGAGGTTTCAGTCTATGGCCAGTTGGTCCCTTGTTTGGGGGCTTGTGGCAAGGCAACAATTTATGGCAGGAGGGCATGGTGGTTTGGAAGCAAAAAGAGACAGGAAGGGGCAGGGGTCCCAATATCCCCTTCAAGGGTGGCCCCTGATGACTTCTTTCCTCTGGGCCCCATCTCCTAAAAGTCCACCACCTCCCAATAATACCATGAAGTGGAGACCAAGCCTTTAACACATAGACTTTTGAGGAAATACTTATCAAACCAAGCAATTTCAATGGATTACTCCTGCTTCTTGGTAACTTCAGTGGTGTGGACAGCAGGTCACTTTAATCCCATTTTGGCTGCATGGATCTGGTGGAGAACAGAGTTAACCCGTGCTCCTTGACCAGGCTTGGATTTGGTTTGTTTTCGGGGTTCCTAAGATAAGCCATGATCTACTGGAGTGAAAGCTGAGAAGGATGGTAGTAATTACAAAACGTAAACTCTGAGTTATTAAATCTTTCTCTGGCAATCAATCAATCAATCAATCACAAAATAAAACTCTCTTCCTAAGACTTTAGGGTTTAAAGTAGATAGCTAGATAGAAAAGGGAAAAGGAAAAGGGCTTCCTCATCAAATGCTGTTTCTTCCCTGTACTTGATGCTGAAATGGTAACTGTAGTGCTCTGCCATATGTCAACACAGCATTGGATTTCATAGGCTTGTTGGGTGACACTAGATAGACAGGCCTGGGTTCAAGTCAGGGTCTGTCACTTAGAGGCATGCAACCTGGAATAAGTTATCTGCTCTCTACGAACCTCAGTCTCTACCCTTGGAAAATGGAGACAAACACTGTAGCTAACTCATAGCAATATTGTAGGGACTGAATGAGGAAATGAATACTAAGGCCAAGAATAAACACTCAGTTACTATACCTAGTACCTATTATTATTATATTTTATTATAATTACTATTAGATTCAGATAATCCTCCAGGAAGTGCATCCTGAGGTCCAAACAATAAAGTACACAATCTCTCACTGGGAACGTGATTCATTTGTTAGCTCTTCTTGACATTCCCCGATATATTTTTGATGCACTTTATATTCATCAAAGTATAGTAAATTCTCTCAAACTCTCAAAACCAAGAACATAAGAAACAATCAACACACCAGCATCTTGCTGACAGAAGACTTAACTTCTGCCGAAAGAGAAAGGCGTTATGCTAACCATGTGAAAATAGTCAGGCCTTAACTAAACGCGTGCTGAATGAGTGGATGGAGGCCAGCCGCACCCTGCCTTGGCCCTTCCCTCAGTGGGCAGAGGAACCTGTGACACTCCCCACTGGCCAGCCCGGTCCACAGGCCTCTTTCCACCATGGCCACTGGCGACTGTCTCTGCCCTTTCACAAACCCCAGATATCATCGTGATGTCTAGTCTCCTGTGCTCCATTTGAGCCGCTCTGTGCTCGCTGCCTCCCGCTGAGGTGTTTATGGCCATGGCAAGTGGGAAAGGAGGCCCTGGGGGACGTTCGCATCACTAATGCGGAATCATAAACCCAGGGAGTTAACAGCCATGTCAAGAAGGGTGGCAACAGAAGCAGCTGCCATGTGAGTTTCTGCCTGACACAAAACAGACTTGAAAGGTAGAAACGTTGAGCGAGTCCCTGTAGCTGAGTGTTATTGAATATTCAACTGTTTATTAAATTTGCACTGGACGGTAGACATCATAGCCCTGCTGACTTCTCAAAGTGAACAGGGGGTGACCCCGAGCCTTAGTGGGGTGAGGCAGAGAAGATGACTTGGAGGAGCTGGCTTGGAGACTGCGGGCGAAACTGAGGCAGAACCCCAGGAAGGAGCACTTTAGTCTGTCTGGCCTGAACATCCAACTCCGGTGGGGAGGGTTGCTTTCCCTGCCTGGTTCCAGCTGTGTGGTCTCACAGAGGGACCAGTGTGCTGGCCAGCTGAGGATCCCAGTCCACATTCCCCTGGGAAGGATGGCTGTCAGATCGCCTCTTCTAAGACAAGTCCCAGAACCTAAGCCTGGCTAGACTCTGCTCTGAGGGTCCACAGTATATGGGAGGATCCAGGGATGGAGCAGGGAGCCTCCACGTCGCAGAACACCAGTTCTGTTATGAGTGCCCCATCAGCTACTGGGCAGGAGCGATTGCTAAAGGGCTAAGATTTGCAGATGACTTACTTGTTTTATAGCCTGGCATATATGCAAAGATACCCATATGATAATTGCAACTTACAGCACTTATTCCCCCTTCACTTTCTAGAAGAAGAGATAAGGGGGGAGGAATGAGAATTTCTAGGACTGTGGGTTCTTTAAGTTTGTGTCCGTTACAATTAGGATTTGTGATTTCTGATGTTGTAGGAAGTTTTATTTTCTTTTAAATTCTATTATCCTTTCAAATGAAACCCATGGGCCCATTTTTAATAGGTAGAAGGTGAGTTCAGTGGGTGAGCCAGGGAGGGAGCTGAGCACAGCCTCTGCTCGGGAGTACAGATCCTGCAGGAGAAGGTTGTTCTTGGTGCTGCAGACTAGGACACACAGTTGAGAACCAATCTGCTCCGATGGGCCCTGGACTGGTGATCAGGGATCCGAGCTCTCTCCGCCCACTTCTGCCCTATCCTTGGACAAATCACTTGTGCTTTCCAGGGCTCCAGGATGCCTCACAGGTCATGCAACTGCAGATGACCACACAGGTGGGTTTTAGTAAAAGGGTCACTAAAATAGTCGCCACTAGGTGGCACCAGTGCCCAGCTAATCTACAATTGGGGAGCAGCTGCAAAAAGCCAAACTCCCCAGGTCCAGAATCTGCAGGAATAAGGGGTGGCTTTTCATGGGAACCCTGGATGGTTGTGTGTGGGTGGTCCAGCCTCCTGCCGCTCCTCCCCTGGGGTACCCCTCCTCGCCCCGTTCTAGGCAGTATTGCTCTGGCCTGGTTCTACAACCTTGTTACAGAGTCAGCCCAGGCACTGGCTCCCCACCCCCAGCCCTCCGTCTCCTTCCAGCTTGCCCTTGTCTTTTGGGGCTCTGTCTCTGTTTCCCAGTCATGTCTCAGCTCTCTAGTTCAGAAGGTTAGCCGGGCGTGGTGGCGCACGCTTGTAATCCCAGCATAGAAGGTGGCGGGCTCAGGGGAAACGACCCTGGCCTTCAGTGCCCTCCACCTGGGTGACCCTGTGACCTTAGGCAGGCTGGTTAGCCTCCCCTGGCCTTGTTTGGAGTCATAATATGTTTACTTTGTCCACAACGGTTTACTGGGCTTGGTCCTGATCAGAGATCGGTGATATAATTCATTGACTCAGTAACTCACACCGAGTAGGAGCGATTCCTGCTGGGCTCCAGAGCTGCGAGAGGGTGCCTCTCTCTCCACTTCCCTTCGGTGCCCTGCAAGGGTCTAGCTTCTCTCTGCACAGTTTGGGCTTCACACAGCAGCCTATGCTGCTAAGCTGTGCTTGGCGTGGCGGGATCGGAGGCCTTGCTGCGCTGGACTGTGCTCTTCCTCTGATTCCAGCCAGGGGTTTGGGCCACTCAGCCACTCCCCTAGGCACACGGTCAACAGCGGTGGCAGGCCCAAGGAACAGGACCGGAGCTCCCGAGTCGCTGGGAGACAGCTGACCTTTCAGCCTGATTGGTTTCAGAGCTACAGATAATCCGAGTTATGATGGTCTCTTAGTGGGCCTTCGGTCTGTACCTGGAAGATGGATTTGGCCCAGAAAAGCCCTCAGTTGGCAAAATCAGGTTGCTAAGCATCCTTGGGATGGAGTTGGAGGAACGCTTTTGTTCAGGTGGGTTCTGGGCCCCGAGCATGCCTCAGGGCTTGGCTGCCCCGGGGTCGTGGGTCACGCTAGCTAGGGAGCGCTTCACCCTTCTTGAATTTGTTGAAAGAATCAGAGGAAGCGATGCTCAGATGCTTGTGATGGCTCCTGGCAGGTGCAAGACGGCTCGCGCTTGCTTGTTCTCCCGGCAATGTGGGTCTAAGAGACGGAGTGTATAGGGTAGCTTCTCTAGCATTGCTAGAAAAGATCTCCAGGTGATGGCCAAAGCTGGTTCTCACAGGTTCCATGGATTAGGATAGCTTCTGTAGCATTGCTAGAAAGGATCTCCAGGTGATGGTCAAAGCTGGTTCTCACAGGTTCCATGGGTTAGAGCCACAGGACCTGCACCTCATTTCTGTCCTCTTTGTTCTCTGCTGATGGGACTGTGATGGGACTGTAGCCCGTGTTGAGGCTCCCCCTGCTTCATGGCCCCCAAGTTCCCTGCAGCCTCAAGAACCTCACAAGGAGAGCAGCAGCCGCCCTGCACTGCGTGAGGATCCACTGGACTGGACTCAGTTCTGCGGCTTGGCACACCGGATCACCCGATGAGGAAAGGAAAATGGCTCAGGCTCCTGCTGCGCTGAGCGCTCGCAGGTCTACCAGGAGAATGCCCACCAGGAGGGCCACCCGCCTGCCCTCTCCTGCCAGCTCAAAACCCACAGCGACGAGGAGCTCCGGTTGTCAACATGGCTCATGACAGTGTTCTCGAGAAAGCTTTCCAAAAAATGTCAAAGGCTGAGCCCCTGAGACCTGCGGGTGATATCCCCTGGGGGTGGAGCCCAGGAGCACCGTTTTTAACACACCCAGGAGCTTCTGATGAGCAGCCACTGTGGGGTTTCTCCCCTGCTTGCAAATCACGTGTATTCAATGCCACAGATGCCTCTGCTGTTCGTGCCCCCTGGAAAGGGCGCCTGGCTCTCCCTCACCACTCAGGAGGAAGGGCCACCTGGGTCTGGATGATGGTAAATCAAGCTGACCTGTTGCAGTGGTGCACATGAGTGTTGCACGCGCGCGTACACACAGACACACTTTTTTGTAATGTAACAGTTTAGGTTTTTGAAAACCTTGTTACTTACCGTGGTATCATGGGGCCAGTAATATCCGAATACATCACCTGGGAGCTTCTTAGAAATACCCCCTCTTACCAAAATTAGTGTTTTGCACATTAAAGGCTGGGAAACACTGATAAAAGATCTTTATTCTCTCTCTCAATTTAACATTAATTAATTAGTTAACCAGTTATTTGTATGTGGTACTGGAGATTGAACCCAGGGGCATTTTAAACTCTAAACAACATTTCTGGCCCGACTTTATTTTGAAACAGGGTCTTGCTAAGTTACCATGTGCTGGCCTTGAACCTGTGATCCTCTTGTCTCAGCCCCTCAAGTACTGGGATTACAGTCTGTGCCATTGGGCCTGGCACTCTCCCACTTTTTAAAGTGGAAAAAAAGTTCAAAAATAATGGAGCTGAAAGCATGTCACAGTAAATGCTCCTAAGCATTCTTTCAGTCACAGCCCGTCTCCATGGAGGCAGAATTTTGAGGAGCCTCTTTGGAGGCCACTGTTGGTGATACCTCAGGCAGCCTATTGCTGGGTCTATTTGAGGATTCTGGGCTCTGGCAAACTCTGTGTGCATTTGTAAACGCAAGTTTTTATTATCCCTGCAGTTCATTTCCAGCGCTGAAGGTGGCCCATGCTGGTCTCTTCTGTGCAATTCTAGTACTTTTGCTAAATATATATTTTATCTTTGAACTTTCAGCTCTCTGACAATGCCCGACATGTAGTAGGAAGTTGAAATGTATTTCTAGAATTGACGTTCCATCCCCCATCATGAACAATGCACGACTAATTGATTCAGGGAGCAGAGAAGTTAATGGGCTTCCCTGATCACAATTAATATGAATTTTGTAAATGAAAGAGAAGTAGATATTGACGAAGCCAATGCAGTTTTGTCTTCCCAACGAGCTGTCCATGCCTTCATTTTCAAGAGGAAAGCTAGCACATCCTTCCTGGCAGGTCCAGTCCTCATGAGCACATCAGAGGATAGGGGGTGTGTTGTGCTTTGACACTGGACTCACAGATAGAGGAAACGCCCCCTTTTCCAGAACCAGTCTCATGTTATATTTTTTGGCTCATCTTAGGGAAGGGTGGAGAACTGAGAATACTGAAAAGGGCTCTCCTCCACAGTCTGCCTCCTTTCATTTCCCCTCCATCCACATCCAGCATGGGGGGAGGAGCACATGGTGAGGATTCTGAGAGGTGCCCTGGGTGTAATATTTGCCTCCCTGCCCCCGCCATGGAGAATGCCTTCTGCGCGGTGAAATCCTTTCCACCCTCCAAAGCCCAGCACATGTCCCCATCTCTGGAAATTATCCTCTCTGCCCCAGCCCCAGTCCTCTTTGTCAGCCCTGGCCCTGGCCTCCGTGAGCCTCTCCTCTTTCCTCCTGTACCTTTCCAAATTGCAATTGCGTGTGGTTAGAGCTCGTTGTGGTAGTCCTCATTGTAGAGCCAGAGCTTCTTGAAGGCAAGGGGGCATCTTTTCTGTCTTGGAATTTGGAAAAGGGCAAATGTGGTTCAACCACCTGTCCCCTTCCTTACTCAGCCAATGTGCTCCCTTCTTGCCTATGTGAATCCCCAGCACCCTGAAAGCCTACAGGTGGAACTCGGGGAAGACCTGCCCCCCCCTCAGCAGCATATTCAGGCCCATCTTCCCTTCCAGAAGCTCATCATCCATGCTTGGCATTTCCTTGAGTTTTTGTTCATTTTGTGCAAACTAGTTCGTCAAAATATCTTAAGGACTTTGAGTCAGGATCTCTTGCAGAGTTTCTGACAGAGCTGAAGTCTGTGGGATCCGTCTCACAGAAAGGCGCCTCCCCTTCACCACAGAGCTCCCAGGATCACGCTCACCCTCACCCTATTCTCCATGGAATAGTCTACATGCGTCTAGCTAACCTGGGGGTATCTTTCCGGATGTTGGTATCAGGCTGCTGTGTTTATTTTATTAGATTTGTGACTTTCTGTAAATATGTAGGCATGCATTTCCTCTCTCTATCTCTCTATATAAATACTTTAGATAAAGAGAATTGAGAATCAGCCAACCAGATCTGCACAAGCAAGAAGCACATGGAGAAAGATACCTACTAGGTGATGGGCTCTGCTGGAAAGACGCCAGATGAGGGCTGCCAGGTGGGAACAGACCGGAAGCCCTAAGAGAGTCAGCCTGGTCTTCTTGGTCCCCGTCTTCTGACAGCTGTAGCCTCAGATGACCTCTAATTATGATGTGGTGCTGGTAAGACACCGTGAAAACAGGAGAGAGAGTTGTGGACTGAACCCGGAGAGGGCAATTGCTTGGGAGGACTGCAGAGGACGGAAGGGTGAAAGGAGGGGAGGGTCTTCACTGCGTGCAAGCAAGGCATCCTCTCACGCCTTTGGGTCTTGGCCAGCACACTGCTGGTTTTAGACTCCCTGTAGAGTAGGGTTCTAAGAGTAACTCGAAAACAGTCCCTGCTATGGGGACCCAGCTAGGGGGTGGGAGATTGGAGACAGTCCTCCCGGCGGGGTTGGGCGAGGTGCCTCTTATTCCTGGCCAGGGTTTGGGGAAGCGGAGAGCTAGCAACATTCACTTATACTTTTCTAACCTCCCTGTATGATTCCCCTTTTTCTGGTTTAGGAAGTAGCCATCTCTGTGTTCACTGTTTTGGAGAGATGTGTAGCAGGGAGGGAAGCAACCGTTCATTTGGACTTTGGTGTCCTCAGGGAATTCAGAGCATTTTGCAGAGGAGCCACTAGGCAGTGGTGAGGGGGTTTGAGAAGGAAATAGAGAAATGTATGTGTGTATGCCTTTACCAGCTTGTACCTAACAACGATGCATGATTACAATGCACCAATGAAAAAATTTAAAAAAAAAAAAAGAGAGAGAGGAGGAAATAGAAAGGGAATTGAGTGTCCCTGGACTGGGAAAAAGCTCTCATAGCTTTGATGGTGGTGGGCTAGGGGTTAGGCCTCCTGAGGGCTCTCCTGAGCTGTAGCAGAACCCCTGGGGAGTAACATCTGCCTGCTTTTGTGGTTTAGATCTGGAATGTTCCCCAGAAAATGGATGTGTTGAAGCCTGTTCTCCAGTGGTGGGCCATGGCTGGAGGAGGTGGCCACTGGGGTCATGGCCTCGAAGATTCCATCTGTCCCTGGATCTCTCCTCTCCTCTCCTCTCCTCTCCTCTCCTCTCCTCTCCTCTCCT
>PVLC010014581.1:5357-39114 GCA_004027655.1 Graphiurus murinus | reverse complement strand
TGCAAGAGTTCCCACTAAAAACAGGAACAAGACAAGGATGTCCATTATCACCTCTTCTGTTCAACATAGTACTTGAGACTCTAGCTAGAGCAATAAGGCAAGAGAAAGAAATCAAAGGGGTAAAAATAGGGAAAGAAGAACTAAAACTATCCCTCTTTGCAGACGACATGATATTATACCTAGAAGACCCAACAAAATCTTAGCATCATTTCTAAAGAGTTAATTTTAATGATAGTAAAGCCTAAAGTTGAGTTTGTGCTTCTAGGAAGGATTGGGTAAAACAGAAATCTCATATAATAAGCTAGCTTGATGTTTTCTTCCAGCACTTTTATTACAGAGTTTTTTTTTTTTTTTAATGAAGTTGTAATTTGTTTAGAGAGCAGATTTCTATTCGAAAAAAATAAAGAAGTTAGCCAATTAACCTGCCTTCAAAATACTTTTTAGGCAATTTTTTTTTTTTAAAGATAAACAAAGCTTACAATCTAATTCCTTGACATAAGATATTAAAACATAGATGACTGCAGAGGGTATTTAATACCGTTCCCTTGGATAGAAATTGGACTCCTTTTTTCCCCCAAGCACTTCTGGAGTGCCAGAAAAGACTCCATATTATATTCCTTTGTATTGTTCTCTGTCCTGCTCTGTGCTTAAGAAAAGCCAAGAGCCAGAAACAATGGGGAATTTGTACTGCAGATTTCAGCTTCTTTTGGGACCTGCTGCCTCTTTGCTATTCCTCTCTTCACCTTTCCATAGCTGCAACCTAGCATCCCCTCTACTTCTTAAATGCTCTCACTCACTGTTAGACCTCAACAGCAATATCATTCTATGAGAGGTGCAGCTGCGCTGCTGGAATTTCTCCTACTGCCTCATTTTAATGCCTTTGAGCTCCAAGACAGCTTTGTCAGTAGGCATTTCCCATCAGGGTCTGAAGAAGGGTCTCCTTCTGCAAGGGGGCCTGACGAGTCAACTAGGATCTCCAAACAGGGGTTCAGAGGGAGCCCACAAAAAGCATGTGAAGACAGGTACCTGGACAATATGTGCTGGGACTGCTAGCCAAGATGTTTACACTTACGGTCATAATCTCTCTATAAAGAAAAGAGGAAGAATCATTGCTAGGGATACAGTTGATAAACTGGTCAGAATAAATGTCAAATAATGATAAAATCACATTTTGTTGAGACCTGGCAATATTTGGTACGTTCTGTTGCAATCAAAGAACCTTCAGTGTTTTGTGTGCTAAACCCTTGTGATCCATCATTATTTTCTTTTCATTCCACTCATTTGCCTGTAATAATAACAAAATAGGTACACATTTTCCCTTTTAAAGTTGTGTTTGAAGAATGATTCCATGAACTAACACATTTGGCCTTAATGCAACCCCAGCTCAGAAGAAAATTTCTTCTTGCTCATCTCTGAGCACAATTCAAAGATAATTCAAACAGAAAAGCAATTTGTGTTCCATTAGGCACCACAATTTATTAGGTGCCAGTGACCCATGAACCCTGATTAAGGAGGCTGCTGTTAGTGTATTGTTCTCTTTGAGAATTAAGTTCCATGAGGACAGGAAGGATGTCTAAAAGCCATCATTAGTTGTAGCTCACTTGTAAATTTTAGCATATGTTTAATGGGCACAGCTCAGTCTATATGAGCACCAAACATTCATTCAACACAGCTCCAGAAATTCTGCCAGATTTGGGAGTGCTGGCACTCCTGTTCCGGAAATGCTCCATCCAGGAGCATGGTTAAAAGTTCACAGCCTTAAAATAACAGTACCCAGCCTTTGGGTACTATTATTTGAGTTTGAATTACAGCATCAGTCTCTATTAATTCTGTGCCTGGATGAATCCTTGAGCCTCATTTTCTCATGGATAACATTTGGAGAAATAAATCACATTTATTTTATTTACGTTGACTCTGAGGATTAAATGGGATGACCTACTTGCATGGTGCCCACATATAGTAAATGCTCATCTAATGATCATTACTTCTATTTCCATTATTATTTTAATAGTAATAATACTTTTAGGATTGTTACTATTTTCATTATTAATTAATTGATGGTTTGGCAAAGGTTGAGTATTTTTCCTCATGGAGAACTTAGGTAGTAAATATGAAAAGATTTAGGTAGTAAATATGAAAACATACTCATATGAAATATTTTTCTGCCAGTAAAGCAGAGTCAACAAAAATAAAGATGTGTCAACAAAAATAAATGTGATTCACAGGAGGCCTATATATAATCACAAAGTTTTAGCAAAAGTTTACTTTAAAAAAATACAAGACGTTGCATAAAGTGAAAATCTGAAAAATTCATCAAATTTTATTGCTTTGTTTCTAAACAATGTCAGATATTCTGGTGAGATAGACACATAAAAAGCCAGTTACAAGCTATTTCTACCCTCACTGTCAAGGATCCAAATGTCTAGCCAATGAACTTGCTTTTTCACTTTTCTTTTGGGTACCTGATACTATGAAAGCCATTCTGAGCTGGTTTCTTGGGCTGCTAGTAGTGGTGGTCTAGCGGATTACTGGGTACAACATGAAATCCCTTTGTATCATGAGATGAGGAATTGATTCAGAATCAAGGTGATCCATAAGAAAACACATCTTACTGGTTGAAAAACCTTAGTGAACTATCAGGCTATCCTCATAGGTCTGGTGCCTCATCCCAAAGCATGCAGACAGGTGTCTAGATTGTTAAAACGTTTTATCTTTGCTGCTAGACAAGAGAAAACAGGCTGTGGCTGCCTCTGAAATGCATGACTCCTCACAGAAAGAAAAGTCAGATGTTAATTAGAACTTTGCAGGGTTGGAATGGATCATGCAGTTCTGTATTGAAAAGTCAGCTTTGACTTCTAATTGCATGCCAAAAAGAAATTTTAAAAGACCCACGAATATATTTGCTAGCAAAGGTTCTTACTGGGTACAAATCTCACTTAAAGTGAAAAGAGAAACCTCTTTCTCTTTGTATTTGGAAGGGTTTTAATGACAGTAGAGCTTTCCATTAAATAATCTTGAGTGTGCATTTATATGTTTTATTTAAATTTCATCCTTTCCTGTGGATTCTCCTCTTTCATGGAGCTATCCCTCAAAGGAAATGTTGACAATAAATTAAGGTCCATATTCTACCTTATGGTTTTTCATTTTAAACATCCACACACAGATTAAAGTGCAATATCATTTATCTTTCTCATGGCTTAGCATATAGTAGAAATGAAATAAATAGCAATTAAAAGGAAATAACCTTACTAGAATGATAGTTAATACGTTCCTAGATTTCATTTCCATTCTGTCAGCATTCAATGGGATATTGGTGTAATTTCTCTTCAAATAGGCAAGATTTGGAATTGTTCACAGTCACAAGTGAGAGAACAAAATAAGAGAGATTTTCATTTATAAGATTGCCTTTCTCTTATCTACTGGTCTTGTCTCCCAGACTGTCTGTCTGTCTCTAGAAAGCAAAGTCAATAAAAATGATTAGAGTTGGCATCTCACAAATGTACACCCTTAAACCATGAAGCAGTAATGCTGTGCAGGAAATATTTTTTTGACCTTTTCAAATTGCATCCAACTGTCTCGGGAATTTCTCAGGGACTAGAGGTAATAAGGTTCAATCCGTTTTACTGTCTGGCTTCAAATTTAGTTCCTTCGAAGCTCTAACTTATCTCTTCTTTGGATCTTGGCCATGGCATCCATTCAGAACAGAAATCCATGCATCTCATCCCCACCCCGCCTCAGGTTTTTGCTAAAAGATCACACTGTGGAATATACAACCAGGACGGCTTTCCACTTATTGCCCCCATCAAAAACAAAATATTAGCATGAGAAGATAGTAGGCACATTGTCCTTTGAGAAGCCCTCATTGAATTTAATTAGCATGAAGATTCCATCCTATATTACACCTCCATTTTTACCCATGTGATTATGCCTTAGTGATCTTCATTATATGTAATGTTTTCAACTTAAAAATACCCCAAGCACTCTGAAAATATAAAGGGGGCAAAAATATGTGAATTTCTTTTGTTCTCAATCAATCTCAGTTTTTATTCCATGAGTCCAAATGCAATGGACATACTCCCTGGGAAGGGAGGGAGTTACCCAAGTGTAACATGCTAAGAGGCAGCTGAGTGGCCTCATTCTTTGCTGTGTTTCCTGGAGGAGAACAGAAAACAGAAGCGAGGGACACATTTCTTGACCTCTTGAAAGCATTGGGTGTCAGGAAGCCTTGACAAGGAGTTAAAAAGCTTGTCTTGCTTTTCATATTCTGAGCATCTCTGTGCTGAATGTGATTCTTGGTGTTTCCTCATTTGTAGGACACACTGAATTCAATAGCATCCTCTGTTTCTTTGCCCCCATGCATGCCTCTGTCTTGCCTTCTGCAGAGATTAGAATCTTGGCTGGAATTTCCTGTGGTTAGTGGAGCTTGGAGCCTCTTTCTGGCTTGGAAGTCATGTTCATGGGCAACCAGCCATCATGAGGAGAGTGTCTTTTTGGAATTGCCCTTGTGAGAGTCTGTATTTTCTCATCCACTCATTTGTCGAGTTTGGTCATCCTATAATATTTGGCTTATAAGAAATGAGATCATTTCAAACAACTGTATTTAGAAAGTGGGCTAAGGGGGGGGGAATATGAAAAGCAGACTATTTTTATTTTTATTTTTATTTTTGTTTTCTTTTACTCATAGCAATATGCTTTGTTCTTTGAAAAAGCACTGAGTATACTCAGGCCAAAGTTCATCTTCATAATATATCTTAAATTTTCCATTTAAAACATTGTTTACAAATTTTTGGTGAAAGTTAAAGGGAAATCTACAAAACTGGCTTAAAAGTAAGCTGCTATTGTGTTATTTGAAACTTAACCCAGCTTAATAATCCAGTTACAGTCCTGATGCTATCCTTTTATGATCTGAGTATGGTTAGATGACATTTCATTTAATAAAAGTGAAGTATTATGGCCATTTTTAAAATTCAGATTAACCCAATATTTGCAATAAGCTTAGTGTTTTTATCACCAGCTGGGGCAGAGTGAAGACTTTCAGGTGCTTCAATTAAAGCAGGTTGGTTTCTGGAGTGGATCTGTGGTGCACCTGAGAGGTTGTTAATGCAGGTGCGTGTCTGCTGCCTGTGTGCAGCCATATGTAAGATGTGCATGCTAACCTGAATTTGGGATTAGAAGACAACAACTCCAAAACTAAATGGATTCTAGTTTCTCCCTGTGGACATCACCTTTTAGTAGGTTGGAAGCTAGGGTATGGCTATTAACTCTTTCAGAACTGAGAGTAAATCCAATCACTACATATTTAGTGTCTCCTCTTTTCCATTTCTAAAACATATCAGTTTTTCCTACCCTTCAGGATCTGGAGATAGAACAAAGTCCATGTTGAGACTTTCCATTAAAAGTACAAAGTGATTTGAATCTGGTGGAAGAAAGGAATACTTGTACTTAGTAATAACTTCCCTGGGTGTTCTTAGAGTTTACAGAATGACTGGAGAATTAAAAGAATTTTCAGGTGGAGAGGCACAAGGTGAAGAAGAAGCCTAATTAACAGAGCCAAGAATAAAAGCAACTGTTTCTTATTAGAAACCTATTATTTAAGGGATATTATATAGATAATTCACCTAACTTCACTTAATCTCAGGAGTCCAATCAGACAGGCAGGACTCTCCTCGACTTACAAAGGGGAGAAAGAGAGGTTTTGAGAGCTTACAAACTGAGTTTGCTTTGAAGTGACAGGAAGACTGTGTGAAGAGAAGTATTTTTACATGGAAAGGAACAAAATAATCCATGTATTATACTCAGTGGCATTTCAGCTTTTCTTCTCTTTCTTCCTCACATTCTCTTTTTCCTTCTTATTTTGTTTCTCTGTCTCCTTCTTTTTCTCTTCCCAAAGAAAGAATGAAATGAGGTCGGACTGTTCGGGTACTGTTTCACCAGGGATTCTTCAATAGAAAGCCATTTTTTTCACTCCTTTGTTACAGAGTTGTTTTCAGTAGCGCTACTAATATAGTTATTTTGAAAGTTTACAAAGGCCAAGGGTTCTGATTGGTGGCTCATATTAATCATCATATACTTTTTTATTACCTGAAAATAATAACACAGATGGAAAAAGTTGATGCTTGTACATTGTCCTCGAAATTGCAGACTCAAGCCCACCTGTTTATATTACGTCCATGTTAATGAATAGGTCAAAAGAGGCAGAGAAAGGATTAAGGAAAGCAGATGCTCAAAGGCATTTTTACGTGTGACCCACGAAAACCTGTTTCTATAAGAAACAATGTGTTTCTCTGGCAGGATATCTAGGAAATTAAAATCCTTCAAATATACATGTGAGATCTTTTTCCTTCTATTTGCCTCACAAACCTCTATTACGAAAACAAACATTCTTGATTGCCAAAGCAGCCTTGTTACTTCTAGGTCAGCTCAGTGGAGGTATCGATGCGAAGGGATTCAATTTCAGTCTGAGAGTGAAGCCTAATATCCTTCAATTTGTGGCTCCGCAAAGGGGCTTGGTTATGTACTCAGGTTAAACTGGGCCCCCGCCACAGCATTACTTTGGCTCCCGAGACCCAGGCTGGCATCGTGACGGCGCATCATTTGTTCCCAGGCATATCAGAAGACAGAAAATTGATTCTAGTCTAAGCAGAGTCGCAGAATCTCAAAAGCTGTCACCACCGTTGATGGCACGTACTTTTCCTAGAGAGGGTGTTCTGAAAATTTCGTCGGCATCTCATTTGTGATAAATATCCTTCTTTTTAAAAATTTTAGGCAGAACTGCACAAGAAAGGCAGTGCGGTTTTAGACACAAATCTGATTTCAAGGATTCTCTCTCATATACATATATGTAACATGGGTCTTGGGTCTCTTGAATATGCATGCGATCTCAGTTCAGGGTTCATAAAAGACTATTTTGTACAAGGACCCTTTGATTCTCACTATCACCCTCATTGAAAACAATTTCAAAATGGTATAAACAAGAATAAATCATTCTGAAACTCTCAGCCACACAGTTGTTTTCAACACTTTGCTTTCTGTGCCTGCGGGGGAGGGGAAATGACAGCATGAGCTCCCATCTGCACCTTCCTTAGCCGAGCACCTGCCTGTGTGCTGGATGCACTGGTGATCCCCACTCACTGGCAGGGCGGCAGCAGTATTTATTCTTCCTTAATTGGAACCCCATTGACACCCGGTGGGATTTCCCCCCTCGGCAAGGCAATATATCCATATAGACCTAGAGCGCAGCCACCATAGTTGGTGGTAATATTATAGTCAGAAATATCAACATTGGGATCAAAATTAAGCCACCATCTAGTCTAAAGGAGTTTCTAGGCTGCCTTTTGATATTATTCGGAACTCTACCATTTTTCTCAGTATTTATCTTCAGAGCTAAAGCCATGTCAGCAGAAGCTCAACTTGAATTCACTCTGTCGCTGTTTCTTCTTCTGTCTTAGTTATTCATTTCATTGCTTTGAGAAATATGAGAATGACTGGTACAGTTACCAATGATGACCCACAATGAACAAGTCAAAAATAAACACAAGAGATCTGGCACTCTAAATAGAAATGTTACTCATATATATACACACATATATATATATATATATACATATATATTAGAATATATATATATTCTTTTCTATGTGAACAAACAAAATGAGATGCCTGGAAAACCACAATTTTATTAAGATTAAATTAATTAAAATTAATATTTAAGTCCTGTTTGTCTTCACTTTGGGTGTCAAAATAAGATTCTTTTCCTTGGACATCAGAGGGCCATTGCATTGTCTTTATTTATGATTTTAGCATTTGCATTTTGCTTTCCCCTTGTGCTATTTTTATTTTTATCATTGAAGTTCATGAAGACTTAATCATTAGCCCTCTAATTTTCCAGGAAAAAAAAATGTTGATTTATTGAACTGGCTGCAGAAAAAGAAGAAGATCAATCTGACATTGTAGGTTAATAGTAGGGAACAAAACACATTCATAATTAGAAGAGAAAAGGACTTTCCTAGTTCCTTCCAGTTTATAATATAAAGCCCCTCCGCCAAAGTGTCTTAGAAAATAATGCATTCAGACTGAGTCGAATTACCGCCTAGCAGATTCTATTTATCTGTAGCTTAAAAAGCAGCTGCGTTTTTGTAAAAAGCAATGAATGTGGCAGTCCTACTTAAAGGTAGAAGAAAAAGAACACCCCTTGTTTTGTAATAAGGGGATTTTCAATTTAAAAGAGAGAGCGAGCCTGTTGTGTGAAGTAGGGTTATTACATTCACTGTATTCTATCTCACCCACCAGGAGGCTCATAATGAAGGGGCCCGGGGAGGAGGCCAGTCCTACCAGGGTTATCTCACAACCTCAGATGCTGGGTAAGTCCAAGAAGGCAGAATCGCTGCTGGATGACATTCAGAAAGGCTGGGGCGATTATTTGGAAGAGAAAAGCCTGCCTATTCTTTCCAAGGTAAACAGTTCATTTCATCTGTCAATGACATGTTTCAGTATAAGATAATATGTTTATATAAAGATATCTATAAAGTTTGCCTTTTAAAAAAAATCATTTTAGGTGTGTGAATATTCCCCCGACCTGCCTGTCCAATGGGTCCAATGGTGAATTATTAGAAAGCTGCTTAGACAGAAGATGGACTCGGAGCCCCACCACACCCCAAACCATGCTTTGAAGGATCTGCCAAGCTCACTTTTAATCATGAGAAAGAAATTACCCACATGGAGACAGCAGAAAATGAGAAAGTAGAGCTCGTGCTGCGAATAATTCCAGCGAGTGCCAAGGGGCTAGTTGAGGAATGGCTTCATGAGGTGAATATCTTTAGCTCGTACTTAGGGTTTGGTTAGCGTATAATGATTTTCTCTTTTAGGAGCGATGACTATCCTAAGTGTATTTCCTAACCGGAGAGTGCTCAGGGCATTTGTCAGGACGATGACAGATTTAATATCGGCCTCGCCCTTGTTGTTATTTATGATGACTAATTTTACATTTGCAAATATGTAGGTGGACAAGCTCTCAGCCGGCACCTGTTCCTAGCTGTCTGTATTTGTATGTATTTCTGTGAGTGTGTGTCTGATAATCTACGTCTCTGTGTATGTATGTGCCCTTGTTCTCGTCTTCTCTCTGTTCTGAATGTAGGTTGGGAGAATTAGCCAACTGGGGGGGGGGGGTTGATCAGATGTGATCCAAGGCTTTCATTTGATATTTGGAACAGGGTGGGGGGGAAGGGTGGTGGGAATGTGTCACATCATGATTAATGGTCAATCTGAATTTTCAATTCATATGAAAGGAGGAAGGGGAGGGGATATGAGTCAAGTGACAAGACTAACCTTTTCCCTTTGGGACAAGCATGATTCAAATTAAACATCACTTTCACTGTGAAATTAGTTTGAAGGCTTTTTTTTTTTTGCCTGGTTTAACTTCTCGATGGCTGTTCTCTCAAAGAGGATCCCCTCCATCCCAGCTTTGTGCAGTAGTCTATAGTTCCTTTTCCTTTGTTTTATTTTTCTAAAGATCAGTTGCAAGAAAAGATTATTTTACTACTTCAAAAGCTTCATTAATCACAAAATAAGATTCTACCTAAAACATATTATTTGTGTCCCAAACTATATGTCTCAGTAAAATAAGTCAATAAATAATATCTTTCTTCTTCTTTCAAGGTTAATTTTGCCAGGGAGGAGGGAGAGGGGAAGCAAGGGATCTTTGTGAACCACAGAGGAAGAATTGCAACAAAACCCCAAGTCCTCTCCCGATTCTCTAGTTTCCCACATAACTGAGTCACAGGATCGCCATGCCAACCCTAAGCAATTTTGGCTTCAAGCAAGCATGTGCCTGGACTCTTTCAAACTACCCTTCAGTCCTGGTCCAAAGGACTCTTGCCCAAACTTGTAGAAAGAACATGCTGTCTGAGAAAATAACAGACTATTTCCCCCTTTGTCCACATTCTTGATGCCATACTTAAGCATCATCAGGACTGAGATGTGATTGATTCTCTTCCTAAAGTTTGGTGGCAGGCAGGGAAAGGGAAAGTATTGAAATGGCTAAGAAGCAGGACTATTCTTCCAGTGTCTTTTCAAAAGGACAATGTTAGGGCTCTTGAACACCTCCTCTGAGGGAACCAGAGGTGGGGTAGGGGGGTGAGCCAGCTGGGCGTGGGGTGGGGGGAGGTAACCAGCTGGGGTTAGAGGTAGAGGTGGAGTCAGGGAGGTAGAAGGTGGAGGCAGATGAGCAGCTGTGTTTATTTTAATACATATCATTTAACCCTCACCTAAAAACAAATTGGAGAGGTTTGGGAGTGCATTAATCTGGACCCAATTAGCATGTCTTTCTCCTTCAAAAGTGCAACCTGAGATTAATGAATATAAACTAGAGTTTCAGATGCAGTGCTTAAATCATTTGCATGTTTCATGCATGATAATTGAATTTATGTATGCACTTCCTTTCATTTAACTATTTCCAGTCTCCTCGTGATTCACATAAACCAAGACTTCATCACAGTAACCTCTAGGTGAAAATAGCTTGCCTAGATTTTACTCCTAGAGAGGAACTCAAGTTCTTTGGTTTATTTACATTTGAATCTAAATAATGCAGTATTTTTTCTTTTAACAAAGAGATTAATGCTTAATCGTCTGGAATGTTGTTCCAGTAGTTGGTAAACAGACACCTCAAGTTTATTTTTGAAAAGCCAGAAAATCCATGAGAATTTATTGCATTAAATTTTCAGTGGTCCCAGAGAATTGGGTTTTAGTGTGGCCACTTTTAAGTGTCTTAATAATACCAAGAGCTATGTCACGTAAGTGCAGGAAAAGAATGTTCTCAGAGTTTGGACCCGAGTTATTTAGATCACTGAGAGATTTTTAGTGCCCATTATTGTTTTTGGTATAGTTAGATATTTGTTTCCATAGCTGGAGATGGGGTATGCTGTCAGTCTCTATGAAAGGCTATAGAGGAACAGTTAGCAGTTGTGGTCCCTTAGCATGCTGTAGATTTGATCCTTTGTTTTCCTTTCTTTTTGCTATTTAGGCGTAGAAGGCTTAATGTTCAGATAGTGCAAGCAGGTGCTAAGGTCCTGCCTCCCCACCCACCTTCAAATGAAAAAGCTATAAGTGGGTGGTGGGTATGCCAGAAAGCTTCCCGGGGAAGAAGTTGAAGTGAGAGGCTTGAAATAATTCTCCTGGCTTCAGTTTGTACCAATGATTTGTCTGTCTTCCGTCTTTCCTTACGTGTTTCCAAGTTCAATGTCAAAGTGATGAGCTTTTCTCCAGGATTTCTCCCCAGTGTCCTTTGTTTTTGGTGACTTCAATGGTTGAATGTTGCTGAGTGTCTCCTGGTCTTGTTTCCTGGTCCTTGTAGCTAAGAATGTCGTTGAAGGATAAAAATCTTGTTAATTTGTGATGTCACAATTTAAGTGTGCTTCCTGTCACTTATATGTAGTTTAAAATGTTCCTTAATGTAGCATGAAATGATTGGTTAGCTTTGAAATGGTTGTGAAGTCATGTGAAGAAAATAAGTTTTGCATCCGACCAAGATAAATTCACTCTAGTGCTTTATGGCTTTTTATTCCTATGTGATAGTAATAAAGTCTCATGTAGGGATGGAAGCCATGAAATACATTGTGAAAAATCATCAACTCAGAAGGGGCCATCAGTATAGAGACCGTTAGCCTGTGGAGCTCTGAACGTGCTGGAGAAATGACCTAGTGTATAGCTCTGCTGCCTGCTTGGTGTTCCTTTGAGTTTTTTGTTTTTTTTTTTTTATCCTTAGATCTTGAAAGCTAAGGAATCTAGGTTACAAGAGTTGATTCACCTCCGTAATCATTGATTAACATGAACATTCAGGTTTGCGCATTTCTGTTTATCATACATTTTTTCCTCCGTCTTCTACTGATGAACATACTCTAGAGGAGCTATCATAGCCCACCTGTCTGATAGGCAGCATTCAATCCTTCTGTGCCTTTTTCTGCCAACCGTTGAGAACTTTCTTCTGAAACAAAGAAGAAATAGATAAATCAGACTTGCCCTCTTGGAAATGTGGTCCAGATTTCTCTACTCCCAAGCTCCAAAAAAAAAAAAAAAAGGTATACTATACATTGCATGGGCTAGATGGATACCTCCTGAGATCTACACATCCACCACAAAGAGTTGTTTTCCACTTAAGGGTGTGGTATAGAGGAGAGACATCTGGTATTAGAGGAAGGAAAGAGGATGTTGGAGAGGAGTTGGGTTCTAGTCGATCCACCACTTCAACTCTGTGACCTGGGGCAAAATTTAATGTCTGTGGGCCTCTTTCCTTATTTTTAATGGGAAGAAGGAATACTCATCTTGCAGCACTGTTGTGAAGCTTAAACGAAGTAATGCATAGAATGCCTAACAAAGTACTTAACGTGATTTTTTTTTAAAGTTCATGAAATACTAGTTTTTCTTCCTTCCTTCCCTCTCCTCCTGCTCCTTTCTCTCTCCCTCCTGTACCCTCCCTTCCTTTAGATGTTAGTCTAAGACAGCACCTTTGGATCTAAGCAGAACCTCTGAGACAGAACAGACTTCGAGAATGTCTTGGTGCAGCTCCTGTCCCATATGGAGCTAAAATACCTAGGTTGGATCCCTGTTTTCATTGATTGTTTAATTTTTTTTCTGAGCTATTCAATGTTTTTGCCGTTTTCTGTAATTTTTTTTGCTTGAACTCTTTTATTATTAACTATTTTAATGTTGACTGTTGACTTATGCTCATTTTTACCAGTTTTCTGTATTTTTTCAATGAGAATTCTAATAAAAAAAATTGTATTATCTTTTGCCTCTCCATTTCTTCCACATAATGAGATGTGCTTTGAAAATGATAAGACTGCCCTAAAAGGACAAAAAATACTTTTTTTCTTTAGAAACTACTTATTCATACTACTAAGAGACCTAAATCCCTCCTCCTCACATTTGATTTGTGTATCAATGGGTTTAGGAAAATTATCACTTTAGTTGTAACATGGATGCTCAGTAATCTTTTAAATAAATAAAATTTAGTCCAGCATGATGGCACATGTTTATAATCCCAGTACTTACTTGGGAGGATGAGACAGAAGCATCACAGGTTTGAGGCTAGCCTAGCAACTTAATAAAACCCTCAGCAACTTAGCAAGACCCTGTTTCAAAATTTAAAAAAAAAAAAAATTTAAAGGGATGGTGGTATAGGTTGGAGAAGTAGAATGCCCCAAGAACCACACACTCATACACACACAGTATATGTGTATTATCATATATCTATATGAGGTTTTACCAACAACACTGTGTATTAGTCAATGGAGGATAATATCTATGAGATTGGAGTTTGGAAAGTTTAAGAAAAACCACACATTGTCCAGCACATTCAAATTTCAGAATGATACCATGGGATTGTAAGACCTCCTTAAGAAGATCAAACAGAGAGTTCAAAGTTCGGTGGTTCCCCTTACACTGGATCCATGGTTCAAATAGCAAAACCTGATGTTTGTAGTCACAATTTTATAGTCACAATTTTGGCCTCATCAACTATGTTCATACACACACACACACACACACACACACACACACGCACATTAGAATTTGACTACATCACTAAAGTCTGTAGAATAATTGTGAATAAGAAAAAGAACTTAGCAAGTATTCAAATATTGAAACTTTTTAAAATCACAGAACAGTGTAATTGTATTGCTATAGAAATATAGTGAAAATCAGTGCTACCACTTTTGTATCTGAAGTTATTTTATTATAATTGAATTTGTCCTTTCAATCTTATACTGGTTCTTGTATTCCCAGTTCCCAATAATGTCCCTGATACTGAGGAGATATTCATATGCTTGTGAGTAAATGAATAGGACAAGAAAGAAGGAAGAGGGAGGAAGGGAAGGCAGGAAGGGGGACAATGAGGGAAAAATAGGTAAAAGGCTACAACACCCTGGGAAATAGATTTTCTGTTTAGGGGAGCAGGAGAATCACACACACACACACACACACACACACACACACACACACACACGCCCACTGCAAGAATGAGGAGAGTTTCAGTTTGTGATATAGAGAATGCGAAGCCACTCAAGATAAAATACAATCTAAGTGGCATAGAAAAAATTACTGTAGGGTTTCAGAACAAAGAAAGTTCCCTAGAATCAGGGAAAAATCCATCGGGATATAGAACATCAGCCAAATTTCCATGAGTCAGAGTCAAAGATTTGAAAATTAATTTGTCAAGAATTCAGGAGAAGCTTCAGCGAGTAGTTCTTGGAAATTTTTTCAACACACAAAGTATCCTACCCGGGAGACTATATTTACTTCTAAATATCTTCAGAGGTACCATTAGAAGCAGATAGTAGACTTTAAGGGACACACTTAGATTAACTAATTACTGCTGAGTCTCAGTGAGCTGCAATTAGCTATTACCCGTGTGGGAGAAGATGAGTGTGAGCTGTCAGCATGGCAGGGATTTCAAGGATGGCCATGCATTTGCTCTGTTTTCCCCTCCTCTACTCCTGTGTGGTTGTATTTAAACTCCATTACTTGGCATAACTCTGAGGCAACTTATGCAAAAGCAGTTGTCACCAAGAAAGGGTTTACCTTTCAACAGCACTGGCCTTTTCAGGGTTATGGTCTGGCAATACATCTCACAGGTCATTCCTATGTTAAGTGGATATATCTGTGTCAGCCAGTGGAGCACAATGCTGCAATGAAAAGTGATCTTACTGAGCAAGTGCAGGAGTAAATCTTTGTTGCCAGTGGCCTTGGCACACACAGGAGACATAGCAAAGAGTGAATTGCTGCACCCCAAGCCCTCATTAGCAGTTTCTTTTCATCAGAGGTTTTACGAACAACATTGTATGGAGGTTAATATCTATGAGATTGGAGTTTGGGAAACTTGAGAAAAAAACACATGTTGTCCAACACATTCACATTCCCAAATGGTACGCTGGCCTTGAAAGACCTCCAAAGAAGGTAAAATAAAGAATTCAGAATCCTCTGATCCTTTGAGTGGTACATACACACTGGCTCCATGGTTCAAATAGGAAAACCTGATATTTGTAGTCACAATTTGGGCCTCGTCAACTAGATATGTACTCTGAACTGTCTTTGCATGAGTGGGAATGAGCTCATGCTGGCTCCCACTCTCTTTTCTACCTTATCACCAGAGTCACCTGCATCTGTATATGAGGCATAAAAGAGAGGGCGATTTAACCAGCAGCTCTTGATCAGAGCAGGGGTTACACAGGCGAGAAGAGGCCAGAAATTCTGCATATACCAAATAATAGGACCTTCAGTCCTGAGTATCAGGTTTGCTATATCTAAACATCTCCATGGACAGCCACTCCAGAGAGGGCAGTTCTTATCAGACTGCCCTTGGAATTAAAATGCTGATGACCAAAGGGTGGAATGCGATGATGTTGGAGAGTATCTCTCACCATTCTATTGCCCTTCTCACAGCCTTCCATAAAAGAGACTCCTTAGCCAGGTGCAGTGCCGCACACCTGTAATCCCACTACTTGAAAGGAGGAGGATAGCAGGTTTGAGACCAGCCAGAGCAACTTCTCAAGCCCCTTAGCAACTTAGTGAGACCCTATTTCAAAATAAAATAGGGTTGGGATGTAGCTTGGAAGAGGAATGCCCCTGGTTCAATACCCAGTAACACACACACACACACACACACACACACACACACACACACACTCGACTCCTAGTCCATGACAATCCAGAGGTGGAGGTCAGTGGTGCCAGGCCTCCTCATCTTACTTTCACCTTGAGTCCTTATCCCAAAGAATGCAAAATACATTAGTTGGTTGAAGGTAATAATATTAGCCCTCGTGGTTCATTATTTCATCCCATTAGCTTTTTCTTTCTTTCATATATTTAATTGGGCACTACAAAAAAAATCCCTTTCTAGTCAAGGGATAAAAATATAAGATATTCTGGGAGTATACTTTAGTAGAGAATTATACGTAACTTATTGGTGGTCCTACATGAGGTTACAATGAGAGCATAATAGATATGGATGGAATAATTGCTTATATACAAAGTCCTTGCAGGGAGCCACGAGGCCCACATGGTCTACATTCACTCCTCTTTCTGACCTCATCTCTCTCACTCTCCCTAGCTCATCCTCTCCAGCCTCCCTAGCTTGGGGTTAATCTGGGAATTTACCAAAGGTTCTATTTCAGAGCTTTTGACATTGCAGTTCCCTCCTCCTAGAATCTTCCAGGATATCTACCTATCTCCCTTTGTCATTGCTCCAGATGCCACTCAAAAAAATCTCTTATCAAGTCATCAAGCTGGGTGTGGTGGTACAAAACTATAATCCCAGTACTCAGGAGGCTGAGACAGGAGGATCACAGGTTGGAGGCCAAACACAGCAACTTATCAAGATTCTGTTTCAAAATAAAAAAAAAAAAAAAAAAAAAAAAAAAAAAAAAAAAAAAAAGCCGGGCGTGGTGGCGCACGCTTGTAATCCCAGCATTCGGGAGGCTGAGACCGGAGGATCTGGGTTCGCGGCCAGCCTCAGCTATCTAGTGAGGCCATCTGCAACTTAGTGAGACTCGGTTTCAAAATAAAGAATAAAAAATAGGGCTGGGGGCGTAGCTCGGAGGTAGAATGCCCCCGAGTTCAATCCCCAGTACCGCAAAAAAAAAAAAAAAAAAAAAAAATAGGTCTGCAGTTATTATCTCAAAAGAAGAATGTGCCTGGGTTCAGTCCCCAGTACCACACAAAACAAAAACAAAAACAAGAAGAAACAACCCAAAACCAAAAACAAACTCTTATCAGTGAGATCTGAGACCTAACCATCCTCCATAAAACTTTCTCTTCCTTCTCCTCCTGATTCTTAACACCTTATCCTGATTGGTTTTTCTCCATGGGTAGCACTTTTTGCCATCTTACTTGTTTATTATTTTACTTCACTGGAACATGAGCTCTAAGAGATCAGAGGATGAATTTGCCCCTTTTTTTTGCTGTTTTGTCTCCAGTGCCTAAAATCATGTCTGCACATAGAAGACATGAATATTTGTTGAATATCCTGTTAATATTCAGTTAATATTATTCAGTTAATATCCGACACGTCTGGCATTCATGTATCTAGATATTGATATTATATATCAGGGCAACAATGAATCCCTTATATTTATAACCATAGGAATTAGCCAGGCTTTAATCATTACCTTCTTGTAAAACATATAGCTTTGCTTTTCTAATTTCTCCTCTTATAAATAATGATTCAATACATCTTTGCCCATCAACTTTAATCCTTTTTTTTTTCTGTAGTGGCGGCTAGTAAATCCAGGGCCTCACACATGACAAGCAAGTGCTCTATCACTAAGCTACAGCCCCCTCACTATTTGAATTTTATTTTGAGACAGGATCTTGCTAAGTTCTCTGGGCTGGCCTTGAATGTATGATCCTCCTGCCTCAGTCTCCCTAGTATCTGGAATCACAGGCCTGTGTCTCTGCACCTGGCACAATCTCTAGTCCTTTGAATAAATTCTTAGTAGTGGAATTACTGAGTCAGAAGTTAATGGACATTGAACACTTCAAATACATTACCAAATTACTTTCCAGGCACATTATACTATGCCACACTCCTCACAGAGGTAAATGTCAGAAAATTTTAGCAGAGAATTAACTAATTAATTGTTTTACTTTTTTTTAAAATCAGTGTTATGCTGATTTCTAAAACTCACCAAGATTCCTTTGCTGTCTGCACTCTCACTTTATTTTTTGGAGAGTGTCTGTCAAGTTGTTCTACTTTAATTTACTTTTACAATTTTGATCTGGATTTCTAGAATAAAAGAGTTGTCTTAGAAATGGAAGAAGCCATAAATTATGTTTTCTAATTCTCCTGTTGGATCTATGAGGAAATGTAGCATCCACTTACTCTTCTGGAGATCAGCAAGGCTAGAAGTGAGGGACTTGGGACTCTCAAAGCACCACCTGAGAATTGTGAAATCTCTGAGTCAGCTAATAGGAATCAGAGTACACCATGTCACCTCTGAAACATCAGTGTCTACTTGTCCCTATTAAGGTTAATGTCAAAATGTCTCAAGAATAGCTCTTGATGTTGAGAGATTAGCTATATTTATGGTGTGTAGGGTATAACTTTCAAGTTGAACTACCTGTTCCACTTACTGTGTTAACTTGTTCTGGAATCCTACACCTTAGTCTCTCTTGAACAATCTGGCTCTTTCACATCATTTATCTTCTTTCTGCATTTCATGTAGTTATAAGGCAACAAAAACAACAACAACAAAACTATAGCATGTTTTGCATTTCTTTGAATAGAATAAAAAGATTATATAGATAGTTTCCTTACTTAAGAAAAAGATCTGGTATACCTCTGGAATCAACACAACATTGTCATTCAGAGACTATGGTAATGACTATTTAAACCAGTGTGTACATTTATATATATACCTTTGAAGATAAATCAGCATCTAAACTCACTGATAAACATGTAGAATATCCTATTTCTCTATCGAGAAATATAAATTAATAAAACACCTTGACTTTTATTTTATATATAAATAAATGCCTCCATAAGATAGATTTCTTTTCAGAAAAGGTTCTTACCTTACTCCATTTTTTTAATACTTGGGTACTAGGAATTGAATCCAGAGACATTCTACCTCTGAGGTACACCCCTAGCCCTTTTTATTTTTTGTTTTAAAATAGGGCTCAACTAGGTTGCTAAGAGTCTCCCTAAGTTGCTGAGACTGGTCTCAAACCTGCTATTCTTCTGTCTCAGCCTCCCAAGTACTAGGATTATAGGTGTGTGCCACCATGCCTGGCTCTTACCTTACTCCTGAATTGAATTTTTATAAAAATGCCATAGCTGAAGGTCAAAAAGTGGTTAACATCCTTGATATACAAGAACAATTAACAGAGCTCTATTTATTTTCAGTCAGATTTTGAGGGATGAATCAATTGATAGCCTACATTGGGCACTGTGTTCTGATAAAAATCATTAGTATGTGAATCAATTTCTTAACCCAGGTGCCTACTCTAAATGCAAGAGGTCTGAAATTCCAAACTATGGAGATTGCAATATACTGACAGGCATTAATGTCTCTAAAGAAAATGAAAGATCCCAGGTAAAACAAACAAATGACTCAAATTGACAGGAGAACTCCAAAGGGAACTATAATGAATGAATTTAATAGCTGCTCCTTCTGGTTATATGTTTAGATGTGTATGTGTAAGTGTATTCATTTATTTCAGGGCCCAAAGTTATTTTAAATTCAAGGGCAGAAAGGCATGCAACTCACCTGAAAGAAGCCTGGATTTGCACAAACAAAACAAAATTTTGAAAATTTTACTTTAAATTTGTATTTCTTGGTTAGAGCTTGCTCTTACCCAGATTATAGAAAGCAATTTCAGCACATACTTGCTTGGTTTTATCAAATCCAACTCTTTCAAGCCAGTTGGACCCCTGACGTCTCTCAGCAGCCAAAGCCTCTCATATCTAGAAAATACATTTGTCCTAAGATGTTTATGGCCTTACCACTGACACTTCATTTCCACAACTCTTCCCTTCAACATGTATAGGAACCAAGAAAACAATAATCTGACAATATCCGATTAGAAGCCATGTCTTTGTTTGTTTATTTTAGTGATACTAGGGATTGAACCTTGGGGCATTCTAACTCTGACCTACACTCTGAGCCCCTTTTTATTTATTTATTTATTTATTTTATTTTGAAACCACATCTCATTTAATGCTGAGGACTTCATTGCTAAGGCTGGCCTCAAACCTGCAATCCTCCTCTTCTAGACTCCCAAGTGCTGGGATTATGTGCACCACAACACCTGGTTTAGCAGCCATGTCTTTTACATAGGCTGTTTTGATTAATCCTCTCAACAATCTCACTAGGCAGTTAATGTCCTTTGTTTGCTTGCTTGTTTAAAAGAATTGGAAACTGAGACTCTGAGAGATTATGTGTGATTGACAGGGCTCATTTTGATGGATTCTCATCATATCCATATGTCAATCTTCAAACCTAAGACACAATTTATAGTAAGTGAGCCAGTTATTAAGATATTATCTCTCAGCTCCCATCCTACCCTCTGTGCCATGCTTATGGTGTAACAATAGGATCTCTTCTCACCTACATTTCAGAGGTTTGAAATCAAAGATCACAGTCACCCATCTGCAAACACACCTCTTTCCTTGTGACCTCCAACAGTTAAACCTGCTCAGAAAAAGAAGACTTGAAACCCCTCTCCACTCCTATGCTTCTTTCTGTCAGTGTTGTCAACCTTTTCTCCATAATTCTTACTAAAGAGCAGAGTGACACTAGAAAAGGCAGGGAGAGCCCTATTAGGACAAAATGTCACTGAGCATGTGAGCAGTAGGTGTTCTGCCTCCCATGAGGGCAGCAAAGTGTCAAGTGTCCCTGGGTCACTGTGAGGAGGATTTTCAAACTTTCCTGTCTCCTTGTATAGACAGTGCCATTGAGGAGAGTTCATATCTCAATTCTACTAGGGTAGGTGACATTACAAATACAGGGGAATGAAGAAGTAGATATTTCAGAGACTCAACCACCCTCTTGCAATCCATGGGGACTGTTGGTGAAACACAGAGGGCCACAAGTAAAGGTGGCTGGTGAACAGGACAACGGGATTACAGTGAAAGGGCTAGACTCTGCTCCTGGCTAGATTCATAGCCATGAAAAGTCCCCGCACTGCCCTGGAGCCAAAGTTGCTCATCTGTAATCTGGGGATAATTTTCATCCTCCTCATTTCAGATTGTTTTGAGGGTTTAAGTTCATTCATGGATTCGTGTGCCCAATCCTATACCAGGGGATAGGGATGTTGCCAAGAACAAAGCAGACTTTGTCCCCAATGGGGACCAATGGCAAGGTGGGGAGACAGACTGAATCAGGGGTACACATGGAATGAGTAATCTGAAAAGGGATACCCAGTGGAGTTATAAAGGGGATTGAGGATTTGGGAAGACCTGAAGAAATACATTTTACGCTGGTTTCAGAGGTAGAGGCCACAACTTCCTCACTATCATAAAACTAGAGTGCAAAGAGCTGACATTTCCCCAATCTCCAATTTTCATACTTTTTAGACATACAAGGTCATTTCTTCTACTGATGTATAGGTGGGTAAATAAAACTCAAAGACATTCTTTGGCTGAGGGTGGTAACTTTCACATCACGCATTTTCCATCCTGACCCTCCATGGCTAGCGGAGCAGGGCTCAGCACCTCCAGAAGCATGGCTGAGAGATGTAATACCATCTTACCAATGCCTACAAAATTGGAGCCATATATCTGCCTCCTTAAGGGGATAAAAGTACATTTCCTATCACTACACGTACAATCCAAGGGAATCCCTCTAAAACTTAAGGACAAGTCCAGCCCAAGGCAGTCCAGCTACTGTCCTAAATAAATCTCCTTTCTTCTTTATGTACAAAACTTCTTCAGAGCATTGTCATTGTATGTGATCCTGGACAAGTTATTTAACCTCCCTGAAGGGGAATAGTAAAACCACTAGGTGTTTCTTGTAGGATCATTGCAACGATTAAATGAGGGATGACTTAAAATAGTGTCTGGAATATAGTACATCTTATATAAGCATAAGCTAGTAGTGTTATGATTAGAACCATCATTTCCATTTTCTTACCCCTTACTTACTCTCACTTCATTCCATTTTGCCTTATACCTCATGACTCATATCTGTAAATAGCTCTTGCTAAGGTCACCAATAACCTCCATGTAGCTAAATCTAATGAACCAAGTCCTCATTTTACTGAGTTCTCCATAGCAACGTATCCTGTTCATCAGTGACTTTAAAATATACATTTTTCTTCTGTATCATTCTGGTCTGTATGACACAACGGTAGTTTTTTTGTTTTGTTTTTTGTTTTTTGGTGTGTGTGTGTGTGTGTGTGTGTGTGTGTGTGTGTGTGTGTGTGTGTTTTAATCTGACTTGCTATCATTCTATTTCTTTTGCTGGCTTTTCCATTTTTGCCCAGATATTTAATTTGAAGTTACTCAAGATTCTGGGTCTTTTCCTGGGCCTGAGTATTTCCCTCTTTCCTTCCTATAAAATTTCCCCTGGTCCATAGTTTCAATAACTCTTCCTTGGCCTCTCACCTGAATTCCAAATCCATACATACAACTGCCTTCTAGGCATTACTACTAAAGTTTCAGAGGTATATCACTTGCAATACATTCAAAACAAATTAGTTGTCTCCTACCTTACATCTCTCAACTGTCTTCCTATCTCACTCAGCACATTATACCATGCGTATGAAGTAGAAGTCCAGAAATAATCCTTGATTCACACTTCTTGATCCATTTCTAATCTACTGCCAAACTGTAGTGATTTTTATCTCTTATGTATCTATTAAATCCATCTATTTCTCTGTCCCACTGCAACTATCCAAGGTCAATATGGCAGAATGATTCCAACAGCCTACAACTCTTAATCTATTCTTCATCCTTTCTGCACCCCATTTCTCACACTGCAGCCAAACAAAGCTCTTGAAATTCAGTTCTGACATCCTTTCCTTAACACTGTTTAATGGCTTCCCAACACTGTTAAAAAAAAAAAGACCCAAGTCACCACCATGGCCTACAAGTCACTATATGATCTATCCCCCATCAACTTCTGCAGTTGTGTCCCCATTGCTTTGAGCAGTCACATGAGTGTACCTCAGTTACTCAAATGTGTTCATAGGTTTCCACCGGTACACTCAGGCTGCCTCCATCTGGAAGCCTTTCCAAGCCCACATTCCTCCTCCATTTATTTAACATCTATTTCAACTTCAGATTCCCCTCCTTCCATACACAACCCTTCCAGTCCAGATTCATCTGGCACATGTTCCCAACAATGTACATTTCTTTCAGGATACATGACTAGGTTTCTAATAAATTATTCAGTTGTGTGATTGGTTCATGATTTTCTTCCCAAGTATAACTTATGCTTCATGAAAGCAGAGATTTTGTTCCTATCTATCCCCAGCACTTACAGGAGAGCCTGGTTTACAGCAGGAACTCAACATTTGTTGAACTGAATGAATGGTTTCAACATTCTAAAATAAATTATCAGAATATTTCATATTTCTTTTCGAAGACCTCAAGTCACCCCTAACATTCGATCTCATCACATACTAATTCCAAAAAATAGATTTGAGGATTACAATTGAATTTTCAGCTAATGCATACAAGAATCTCATTTTACTAGGTATAGACACCTACAAAAATGAGATTCATTAAAATAGAAGTTGAACTTGTGTAAACATCCTCAAACCAAGCATATAAGATTTAAATAAGAGAACAGCTGCAATTAATTTGAAACCAAAATTGTATTCTTGCATCAACAAAGTTATAGAAAAAAGAGTCATTAAATAATTGCTATTGTGACATAGCTTCATGCTATAGTTGAAATATTTTGCACAGCTGCAATCTCAAGCTACTTTGAGGTTTGTCACATTCTTTAATTTTCTGATTGATTAAATGGATTATTTGACATTTTGGCAGATCATAGAAATTGCTGAATAACAAAGACTCTTTTCATTCCTCATTATTTGCTCTCTCTGAGCTCAATGCAAATTCTTTAGAAACAAAGATGTGATATTTCCTTTTCTGTAATTTTATTTCCAATGTCATATTTTTGCTGATAATAGTAGCAGTTCCTACACAAAAACTTCACATTATTATCTTCCATATCACTCTCTCTAATTAAAATGTAATGCATAACTTTATATCACATTGAGACTTTTCTATTCTTGTAGTTTGTATAAAGGATTACATACTTTTACATTCTTATCTTTGGAATAGAGGATTAAAAAAAAGCCCTGATTGGTGATGGAAAATCTCTTCAATATTGGCTGCCAATGCATCTTTTGGGAGGCTAGGTATTTCCAGGTGGCCAGTTAAATGGTGGTTTGTATGGTGTATACACCTACTAAACTGGCCAGGGGAGAGCTTTTTTGTTCCAAGCTCATTTTCTCTAGTCTATTGGAGTACTGATTGTATAAATACTGCATAGTTGCCCTTCATTTACTGGAACACCCAGGGATTTCCATTTACAACCTTCATTCAACCTCTAACTTGCATAAAGTCCCTTAGGATAGACTCTCTAATTAAGGAAAGGGAGTAATTGTCAAAGAGCTGATTCACCACAAGGCTACACCTGCAAATATTCATTGAGTTCCTACTGTATGATAGGGGCTGCATTAAGGATTAGAAATAGATACTGAAAAGATTCTGACTTTTGACAAGATGCCCAGACTCATGTGAGGAAAATTATGATATAGTGTATGACTGCTATATGAGCAAATTTAACCCAGACTTTGCAAGCAAGGAAAAGCTTGTCAAGGAAGTCACATTTCAGCTGAGATTTGAAGAGAAGTAGGAGGAAACTCAGCAAAGGGGGAATGTAGAACATTTAGCATGAAGTGGCAGTAGATATTAAGCTTGGAAACAATCCACCATGAAGATTCAGGATATGAAATCAGTTCAGTTCATCACGGGCACAGGTTATGAAAGAAGAGGTTCAAGTAGAGACCTGAAAGGTGTGTCAAAAGAGTTATATTTTATTTCATGTGCAATAGAGAGCCACTTAAGATTCAGAGACAGGGAGGACTGTGATCAGCTTTGCTCCTTAGGAAGTTCTCTCCAGCTGTAGGGTGGAAGGAAAAGATAAGGTGGGGGCAGGAAGACCCATTGGGAGGCTGCTGCAATAATCCAGGGAGAATTTATCACAATCTGAACTACAATGGTAGCAACAGAGATAGAGATGACAGGAGACAGATTAGAAAGCTATTACGGAGAAATATCAGCAGGAGTTTGCAACTGATTGAACACAGGCAGGGAAGGAAGGAGCAGATGGAGTGGAGGGCAACACTTAGGCTTCCTCAGGCTCCTGTGTGGACAGCATTACATTCCACGAGATAACACATGCTTCCTATTGGCAGTGCTAATTAAAAATAGCTGGGCACACTCATGAACCCTGAATACATTAAGTAGAAGAGTTCCATAGTACTTCTTAGCTGGAAACCTTCCTCACTATGCAAGAGATTAGAGACTGTGACCCAATTCTTCCATAGGTGTCTTCAGTTAGGTGGTCCTTTATGTTCTTAGGTCCACCCTCCCCTGTGGGCACATCAGTTTTATAGCACATATAAGACTATGCTGTAATGGACTCAGTACTTAACATGTTTCTCTGCCACAATGTGAGCACCTTTAAAGCAGAAGTTGTATCTTGTACATTATTACTCAGACATTCATGAAGTCAACATTCCTAGGGTCTACTACATGTCAGATGCTAATTTATTATGTGTTCAGGACCTTGCATGGACCCTAGCACATGGAAGACTTTCAACAAATGTTTGATGAATTGATTTGGCTACTATTCAAAGATTTTTACTCTACCAGGAGGAAATCTCTGAGTACAAGTTTTCTGCAATACATTCAAGTGTACGTCTGTGTCCAGTTCTAGCTAAACTTTCTTCCTTACTTACTAGCACCACTGAACTCCAGTCATGAAGGGGCACTTTGTTTTGTTTAATTGATTTCTATCCTTCTGATCAGGCTATATTTTGGTAGTACCTAATATACAAAGGAATAATGTCTGGATTTTTTCCAAGAGAATAAAGATTGACCATTGGTGATTTGCAATCAATTCAACCTGTATTCATATCCTGACCTTATCACTAATTCATTGGATGTCATATGTACTTCACTTAATTTTCATGACACCCATTTTCTCATCTTCATCAAAGTAGGGATAATAATAGAAGCTATGTCACAGGATTGTGGCAAGGAGTGAATGAGCCAGTAAGAGCCTAACTCAGTAATTGACATATAGAACTCCCTAAATTTACCTATATTGATTCCATTTATGGAAATGATTTTCAACTTTTCAGCATATATTTGTTATTTAATATTATGATATATAAAACCTTGTAGCATGGAGGATGCAAAGATGCATCTCTTATTTCTAGTAAAGGAGATATAATAACAAATGGACAAATTACCATACCAAAGAGAAGCATCTAATAAGTGCCAAAAGCACAATTCACTGCTGTTTTTATCCTGATGGGCTTTATAAAATACTGACACTAGATTCCCATTCAGAAATTTATATTTGTTTGGGCTGGGCATCTGATAACTCTTAAATTACATTCTAAATGGTTCTATATGCAGCAGGTTTCAGGATCCCAGATGTAAGAAATCAAATTAGGGAGAAATTATTTCTGGTTAAGGTTTTAGAAGAATGCTTCTTATAGAGTTATTTTGAGAGAGTGGTATGATAATTCTTAAGTTTAATTAAGCACTATGTTTCTATTACAATTACAATTGTGAAAACTGTTTTGAAAAAACATCAAAAGACCCACCCTCAAATCCTATCATTGTTCCAAGACCATACTTTTAGTTCTGTATAGTTACAGACATACATATTTGTCAAATTAAAATAGAACTGTTTGAAAGAAATGTGATGTGAGCCTCAAATTCAAGCTACACATACAATTTTGTGTTTCTCAAGATCTATACCATAAAAGTTAAAAGACACAAATAAAAGTGATTTTAACTTTTGATCTAACAAAATATATCTAAATCTCATTTCAACAGATAATTAATATAAAATTAATGAGATGTAATGCATTCTTTTGTATGTTTAGTTTTCAAAATACACTGTGTATTTTGCATTTATAGTACATTTTAATTTGCAATAACCTCATTTCAAGTGCTCAGTAGCCACATGTGGTTGGTGGCCACTCAGTTGGACAACATGGTTTTTGAAGGTATAATTTATACAAGACATAGTAGAGATAAATAAATAGTACTTCTTAACTACTATGATTATTCTCATTGATACAGATTATTAGTACAAAAAAATCACATGAAGTCAGACCATAGTGACTAATTACCTCAAATACTGAGTTAAGGAGTTTGTATTTTACTTAATAGTCAGGAGAAAGCACTGGCAATTTTGAGTAAGAAAGAGAAGTTGGAGGTGATAAGATCAATTAGAAACCCAAGGGAAAGGTAATTATGGTATGGATTCCAGATGAAATAGGAAGGAAGGAAAAAGTGGGATGATATTCACAAAGACATGGTTATCGGTGTAATTTAGGATTGTGGGGGATAAATAATAGAGTCAAAGATGACTCCTTGGCAATTGGGAAAATCAGGGCTAAGAGTAATCTAGGTGATACAGGAGTGATTCCGGTCATTTTAATCATGTTGGACTTGGGATCTAAGCAAGATGACTTTGTGATCCAAATATCTAGCTGAGGATTAGAATGCAGGCTTGAAGTTTACCTAGAATAAGAGTTGAAATCAGAGTAGAATGAGCAAATCTGTAGGAAAATATGAAATCTGTTTTAAATACCTGAAGAACTAATATTTGGGAAAATGAACACAGTTAACCACTGTAAATCTGCAAGGCAAAAGTGGGGCCAGTTGGGAAAATCAGAGAGAGGCAGATTTTAGCTTCCTATCTAAATCAGTTATCAAATACATAGATAATTGTTCATACATAGAATAGATGGCCTTGAAAAGTAAATCCTTTGGCCTATTTTTAGAGCAAATATTTAGAAATAATGATGCATGCAAAATATGAACCAGATACTTTTCCTCTTTTCTGACTAGACTCTACATCATTTCTATAAGATTATTTAAACTCTAATCATAAACATACAACCTCCTCTATTGATAAGTTGTAGTTTAGCAATCAGTAGATGGGCTCAATTAGCATCTTTGAATTAGTTCTTCTTCTACTTGTTCTCTGAGTCTTTCTGGAAGAGAGATTTTGTCATTACATGGTTCCTCTGTTCTCTAACCAGGGCTCCAATTCTCTGCCTGTCATCTGGTTTTCCTACCAGTGGAATCTATTAAGAGAGGGTGTGTGTTTGGGGTTCTAAGAAGAATCAACGACTCCATTTACACCTCTTCCTTTTCCTTAAATTGAACCAGAATCAATGAAAAGGGCACTTATTCAATTATAGGGTTGTGTTCTGGTACATTTCTGGTATGATATGAAAAAGTAAAATCTGAACAGGTATGAAGCTTTCCCTTTCTCTCTCTCTCCTCCTCCCTCCCTCTTCCTCTCCCTTTCTCCCTTCTTACCTTACTACGCCTATCTCTTCATCCTGCCTGCCTTTCTGATTTCCTCTTTTCTTGGATATTTTTCTTATTTTATTTTGATATGTAAGACACTAATGACAAGGAGCCTGGGTCTTGCTCCCACTAGGGAGAATTCTTTCCCTTAATCCTCATCTTTTTAGAAAGTAAGCAAGGTTCAGGGAAGGTATTGTAAATATCAGATGTCTCTCTGCTTTCTTTGGTTTTGCCAAATAAGGCAAACAAGTAGTGTAGGAAAACAAGTTGTGTAGATTCATATAGCCCAGACTATTAATTAAAGCCTTTTCCATTAGGAAGGAGGGTAGACTCTGGAGTCAAGCTACAAGGATCAATTCTTGCTTTACCACTCACTAGCAATGTGTCCTGGATTAAATGTCTTAAATTTTTTTCTTTTTCCTGCTCCTAACATGTAAAATACATTTTTTCTATATTCATCTGACTGACACTAAGGATGCAACATAGCAATGCATAATGTCTCTATTGTGATAGAGCATTCTAGCAAAGAAGACAGAAAACAAACAAATAAATGTAAAACTGTTGAGTAGTGATAAAAGAAAAGAAGAAAAACAAAACAAGGTGTTATGGTTTGGATTTAGAATGTCTCCCTAGAACTAGGTGGTCATATTGGAGGCGAGACTTGGCTGCTGAGGAAGGGTTTCTGGGGGTGTGAGTATAATATATGGTTCCTCCTCCTTTTGTTCTTATCTCTCCTGCTTCGAGTCTCCATTATGTGAGAGCAGAGAATTTACTCTTTTCCTTCCTCTGCCTCCCACTGCCATCTAACCCATGAGCTCTGCTGATGTAACCTGGCCTATCACAGACTGAACCCCAGAAATCTCCAGAACTGTGAGCAAATACATCTTCCTCTCCCAAAGTTGTGTTGTGATCAGGTATTTTGGGTTATAGCAGTGAGAATGCTGACTGAACAAAAGGTAAAGATATGGAGAGTGATGGGAGGGGTACTAATTTGTGTGGCATAATCAAGTAAAGCTTTATGATGAGTGACATTTCAGCAGAGATCTCATATACATCTGAGCAAAGCATATTAAAGCTCAGAGAGTAGTTAGTGTAAGACCCTGACAAAAGGAGCTCCTTTTAATGCTTATGGTGCAAGAAGATCAGGTGAACTGGAGTAGAATGAAAGCGAAGGATGAAAGGAGATGAAATTTTAAAAAAAGAAAAAAGGTGGAAAGAAGACATTATTTATGGCCTGGAATGTATAGTGTGAAGGTTGGATGGGTACAAAGTATTTTGTATTCTTGGAATCCTGTATAAAGTTGTCATTTATGGAAGTGACAGAAGCTTGAGAGAGAAGCAAAATGGCAAAGTCAGGAATATGTAACCAAGTGCATTAAATTTTGGATGACTATTAAATTTTTAATTGGCTTCACTTCCCTAAATAAACCTTTTATATTTCCTTAAAATTTAATCGGAAAGGCCAAGTAGGAAGCAGAACATATGCATCTGGAGTTCCAGTGTTGCTGTGAGTCCTTATGAGATGAAAGTGAGAACTGGCCATTGAACCTGATAACGGAGAGGTCATTAGTGACCTTGACAAGAATATTTCAATATTCCCATTTTCAAGGGAGAATAAAAACCTGGTATCATGTCATTATAAAGAGAGAGAGAGAGAAGACTCTGCTTCTGGTTATGATTTTTTTAAAACTTCCTTCAAAATATCTGTGAGATTCTAGGACTGACAGTATCAATTAGTCAAGAAAGAAAAAGGAGGTATGTTGAAGGAAGCTGAATAGCTGTTGCCTTTTGCTTTTTTTTTTTTTTTTTTTCAACTAAAGCATTTGCTTATTTGTAAGTGCTACCTGGAGACTGGGAGGCCACGCAGGAAGTGGTAGCCAAGGAGATAAGATGATCAGACCTAAAGACAGTCAAATGAAGCTGCAGAGACCAAAACCTATAGAGAAAAGGAAGGAGTTAGTAAATAAATCAGGATTTAACTTAGGCACTTGGAAGGGTGTCACCGGAAGTATAAAAACAACCAGAAAAGATCAACCTTCCCAAAGAGTAAAAAGCCCAGTTCCTTCCTAGTTACCTCAGCCACACACTGGAGTAACTATTTCACAGAAGCAAAAATAAACTCTCTGGAGTAAAACTGTTCAAAAGAACTTTCTGTCATGAAGGAAACATTTTATATCTGTGCTGTGTAGGAAGATAGCCATGAGCCACATATGGCTATTGAACACTTGAAATGTGATTGGCATGACCAAGGAAGTAATTTTAAACTTTATTAAATTAACTTGAGTTTAAATAGCCACATATGTGTAATTGTTATTATACAGGATAGTGCAGATCTAGAAAAAGAAAACATCATCCAGGGCTTCAAATGATCACTTATAATTTTTCATACATCTTAACTACGTTCAATAAAAAGTTACTAGACATGTTACAATACAAAAGCAAATGACCAAATGACAAGAAAAAAATAAGTATTAAGAAAAAGAAGCATAGAGACCAGGATTCATATGCTCAAAAACTTAATGGAAAGATTGACAATTTTAGTACAAAACTGATAATAGAAAATTAGACATTAGTAGAAATTTTAGAACAGAAAGTTCAGAAACTCATGGAAGATAAGCCAATAGAAGAATGTCTGAATTGAAGGGAAAAGAATAAAAAATATGTAAGGTCATCTCTAAAGTATGTGAAAAGTAAAAAGTCTAGAATAAATACATTTGAAATGCAAAGAGAAGAGAGACTGAAACAGAAATAAGCATTCAAGACATAAGACGTTTTCAAAACTGGTAAAAGACTTTGAACCAGATTCAACAAACTCCAAACATTCCAAATAAGATAAATGCAAGAAAACTACACTTAAGTACATTAGAAGAAAAAGACTACCAAAAGTAAAAACAAGAAAAAAAATCTTAAAATGGCCAAAGCATGAGGGAAAATGCATTAAATTCAAACAGCAACAATAAGTCTATAGCTGGCTTCTAAATGGAAATGATGGAAACAGAAAGACAACAGAGCATCATTAAAGACAAAAAAAAAAAAGAAAAAAAAGAAATACTAAAGGAAACATTTAGGGGGATAAATATTTTTACACAAGGATTTAGGCAGATCATGAAAATCATTAGAAAGAGTGAAATACGGGCAATCCATGTAAAACAACTTAATGTCTTTTTGATAGCAGGAGGGGTGAGCTCTGATGGCACAGTTTCAGGGTTCTGGATTTTAAAACAATTATTTTTATTTTTCATATGCTCTATGTCATACACCCTATGTCAGTTACTGGTCTAATTGAATTATAGCACTCTATCTCTTACCACAACAGTAAAATATGGAATAAATTTATTCACAATGCTGGAGTGGTTATCAGATAACCCCTATAAACCTAAACCTAAGTAATTGGCTTCATTAGGACAGCCACAGTTAGAAAGAGTAAAACAACAAAGTGATAAACTGCCAAGAACATAAATGAGAACAAGTAAGTCTCACTGAATACCTGTTCCCTCTTTATCACACTGGACCACTGGACACTTGCATACAAATGATATGTTGATTATAAGTATATTATTCATGGGAGTTTTAAGACAGTAGACTGAACCATAAATTTAAGAGAAATGTCCATCCTAGTTTTCTTTTCCTTATTAAAAATACTTCACTTCTTTGGACCTTTTTTTTTTTTTTAGGGCAAGAGTATAGGGAATAAAAGTATGATAATAAGCCAAACACTTAATAAGGAAATCTTTAGAAATAAAACAAGGAAATTAGGCTTAAAGGTTATTTTCTCCAAGGAGTTCTGGAGGTTGGGAGTGGATGGGTAGAAAGTGGGTGGGGTCTTTTCTCATTTTCTCCTTCAGCCAGGGCTGACTTCAGTGTTCAATTGTGATTGTATTTGAAGGAAGGTTTTCATTGATTCCATGAAGAGGGGCAAACACTGCAAATTTAATGGAAGCCACTGGTCTAGAACAATTCCCCAATGAGGAAATTGGTTAAGACTGAAGGAACTGAACAGAAAAGAGAAAAGCTTCATATTACAGTATTGTGGAGCTTCAAAACAATTCTTTTTTTTTTTTTTTCTACAAAGAAAGCCCAAAGCTTTATCCAGTAGGAGTGCTCATGTGTGAAACCTTACATTAGTCAGGCTGAGAAAATTACCTGGATAATTTCACTGGCAAATAAATTAGTAATCTGAAATGATTTAGCACAGAATTAATGACACTTTAGATCATTTTAAGTACAGTTACACTTCTTAATTACAGACACTCTAGAGACTTAGAAAAATTGCTACAATAATGGCATGCCATTAATTCTGAGGAAACACAGCTTCCTGGGCAACACCTGCTAGGTACGTACAGTTGCCAGGTTAATATGGAGCCTTTGAAATGAGTAGTTTCCTTGCTCTTAAGCTACAGTGAACTGAAAGCTCTACTCTGTGTCCACAGTGGTTCATTTCTATGTTTGATGCTCACATTTTATAACTTTCAGAGGTTGAGAAAAGGCAGTACACATTTTTGCATGTCAGTCATAGAACAGGCAGAAACAGACTCAGAACTGCACATTTCTAAAACCGAATCTTCTAAGAGAAGTAGTGTGTGCTCATTGCAAGATCATAGAATAGAAAATAAAAGATGGCACTCCCCATGTAACTTTTCCTCTTCTAACTGCAAAAGTTAAGTAAATAGTAATGCTGTCCTTTTTATCACTTCAGCTGTGTCTGATGGTCTAAGAAACATTTGTGCTCATTTTCTTCTGCTTTGATCAAATTATCCTTCAGCTTCAACTATGAAAGCTTTCAGATCTTCTGGCCCTTAGAATTCAGCAGCAACAGAACTTTGCTTTCACAAGCCACAAGTACTACAAAACTGTATGATAGTTGTAGACATACAATGCAAGCATGTACTTTCCTATAAATATGATGATAATAGTAGTTAATAGTAATCGACTGTCTGGTCATAGTCTTTACATGCATTATCCCAATATCATCGAACCAACAGTTCTATATATACCATAATCATTCATGTTTTATAGATTCAGAAACTTAGGTGCAGGACCCCTCCCCCCCCCAAAAAAAAACCCAAGAAATGGTTCAGTGTCACAGGCAGCAGCTAAGCTAAGCCTGGATTCCTGCTTCTGAAACCAAAATCTATGCCATGCTGGGACCAGGTGTCACATGCTCAGCCCAGTTGTGCCAGGGCAATGGGGCAGGTTGCAGAAAGGCCAAAGAAAGTGTCCAGAGACAGTGTGTGAGACATATCATTTATTGGGGAAAGCTTACAAGAGACCAGTGACTGCTCCAAGAATGACAGGCTGAACAGATAAAGCAGTGACTTGTCTTCCTCATGGTGGCAGCTAGCCAGATGAGTGACATGTGCCCTTTCCACATTACTCTGGGTTCTGTTCCTGTCCTCACTCAGAGACGGGTTTTCTATGTTGGGTGGCAGAAGCAGTGACATCATTAGCATCAGCTTTCTTAGTTTGCTTGTATGCCAACATCCCAAGGAGCAACTGTCCTGATGCACATGCAAGAACTTGGCTTTCTATAGGTAACACTAACTTGCCAGAGTTATCAGTGTCTCTTTCTTTCCCTCTCCCCTCCTTCCTTCTCCACTCTTTCCTTCTCCTCTCCTCTCCTTTCCTCTCCTCTCCTCTCCTCTCCTCTCCTCTCCTCTCCTCTCCTCTCCTCCCCTCCCCTCCCCTCCC